>OZ024777.1:2394552-2540641 GCA_964017025.1 Stenichneumon culpator
AGGGAGAGAGGGAGAGAGGGAGAGAGGGAGAGAGGGAGAGAGGGAGAGAGGGAGAGAGGGAGAGGGAGAGAGGGAGAGAGGGAGAGAGGGAGAGGGAGAGGAGCTGGACCGCTACCGCACGTAATAATAAGAACCTATTGTAAGAACGAGTGTGAGTGTGTGTGAGCGAATGTGTGTGGAAGCTTGCCGGCTTACCTACAGTGTCAGGAACCACATTTCATCGACCGGCGCGAGACATCGGGAACGCCCTGTACAGGACGAACCGGAGACGATCCCGAAAAATCAATATACACTCGTCGCGCTTCTCGCGACGGGGTTAATTTGACTTAGCAACGCCCGTACGTCACACTAGTCAGACTGCCTCGTACCTGCTCTCGATCCTCTATATATTTTAATCGAGAGCAGGTTATCAGCTTAATTTCGAGGACAGGTTTATTATTTACTTAATTCTTATAAACAAATCTCTTTCCAAATCTTCGCTTTTTCGCGAGCGAGATTTGGAGCATGTTTTATATTTCATAATTCTCACCTCGGTATTCTCAAGTCGATGCTCTGGTTACCGAGGCGTTCGCGATTGCCTAACTGCTGCGTCAGCAGTATTGGTGCTCGACGCTCGACGTTCGACGGTCGATGTACGCTTGATGCGTAACGCAATCGCGTGTGTCTCGCAATCGAAATAATCGGTGCCGAGACTTTTTGAAATAATTCGAAATAATGCTATATACTGTGACGCGGTTTTTTTTCGGTCGCGTCCCAGATCCTCGTGAACTACGGGATTTGGCGAGCACACGGGACCTATCATGTCGCTGAGAGTCCCAGGCGATCTCAAGGGCAAAACTGTTGTAGAGACAAAATATTAATTCCCCAGGAATTTATTTTTATGGTTTTTCGGGGCCATCTGGAGCAGAGCTGATCATCCCTACGGACTGTCGATGGGAGGGTTTTAACTCTTTCGCCCGCTTGCACGCTTACGCTATGGCTTTCTGTCTACCCTGCACCGTCCTGGGCGCAGGATTTCCGTTAGTCGCAGCTTGATGGATGCAGGCAACGAGGACCTCCGGTACCGCTGGATCTACAAGAGATGCCGAGCTTCGACGCGCCGTACACCTAGCCGATAAGCGACGAATTCAAATATAGGTCGCGCGCGTCAAATTAGTTGCGCGAGGTAGGCCTTATCGGGAGAGGCGCCAGGTACCGGACACCGGACAGAAATCGGGAAAAGTGGGGAGCGAGAGAGAACGCGAACGAGGCGGCGAGCACGACTCCGAAAATTAGATCGGGACTCTCTTCTGTGAAGCGACGGTGATACGACGCGTGTGCTCGCCGAGAAAGTTTTTCGTGTCGATTCGCGTGCGGATTTACGAAAGTTTTGGTTGTGCGAGGCGGAGAAGTCACTGACCAGGCCGTTCGGCGGATTATCCGTGACCGTGTTACCTGGGAAGGACGGAGGAAATCGGTACCGGCAAGGAGTATTTCCGTCACCACCATCTCTTGCGGTAAGACTTCTGATTTTCGGGAAAATTGTTGGACACGCGTTCGTTACCGGTTTGCGCGCATTGTTGTCGAGCGTGCCCGCGACTCGATCGCGGCGTGGAGTTCCGTCCCGGGGCGAACCAAAAGCTTGTTTTTCCGTCGATTATTTTTTTTTGTGTTTTGTTTTTTTTCTGGGGAATTATTTCTTTTTCTTTTGAGTTTTTCGGAAATAATAAGTGCCGGGAATTGGACGGCCTCTCGCCGCACCGGCACCGTGAAAATCGTGGAGATCGCCTGCGCGTGATTTGCGTCGAGTGGAGGAGAGTGAGTGTTTGGCGTGGCGTGCAGGTTTTGAGCTCGCGCGGGTAATTAAACGTAGGCTTTCTTTCGCGGCTGAGGACGTCGAAAAAGCATCGCGGAAAGAAATTAACGGGTCTCGAGACTGTCGCCGATATCGTGTCCTGTGTTCGTTTGTTTTGTTTGTCGATTGGTGTTCATTTTTTCGGGAAAGTACCGCTTCGGAATCGCCTGCGAGGCGCAGCCTGCACGCCGAGATCGAGTGTGTGTGTGTGCGCGGCGGAACATCGCCCTTCGTGCGACGGCGACGATCGGACAGCGGTACAGTCCGTCCATTTTACGAGTGCGAGATTTAGTAGGGAATAATAGGACTGGCCCGGCGTTAGATATTCCGGACTTCTTCCGGTACCGTATTTTCTTCGAAAGTTATTTTACGAATTTTTATTGCTATTCTTTTTCCCGGGCCAGGATCTCTGTAACGCGTAGAAAAATTCAAACCGGTGAACTGAGTAGCTGGGGCGAATTTAGTAGGGACTGATTTTGTACGCGGTTTTTTTCCCCTTGTATCGAGTTGTAATAAATCGGGTGGCTTCGGCCGATTATTTTCCGCATTTGATATTTTTTTTTTGGAGTAGCAAATTTTCACCGCCCTCACCCCTCTACCCTCGCCTAGCTGCAGCTGCCGGAGCAGTGAGAGCGCGTGCTTGTCACGAACACCGGTACCGACCGTGCCGATTAATTGGTAATCGGCTGGCGCCCACTTAAATAAATAAAGCGGTCGAGGAGCACGCCGTTGGTGGCCGAACAAGATTTTTTTCGGAACCTGAGGAAAAGTTGGCGGTCGCAATACTATGTGCTATATTCCCGGGGCACAACAACAGGAATCCTACAACTTAGGCCCAAATGTCAAGCAAAAAGTAAAACCACTCAATTAACACCATCAATAGAGATAACGTCATCCATACAGGTAAACTTTTCAAGCACACTAGTCCTGAACATTACACAAATGATAGAAGATGCCGTCAAAACGATAGATAATTTGAACATAACCGAGATTTTGACTGAAACAGACGCATTCGCGCTGTCGTTGGAGCCGAATACTGTTCACGACGACCTCACAAAAAACGAAGTAGCTTTAAAAACCGTGATCGCAAAGGCTAAAGAAATAACCAAAACACATCGCTTGAATAATAGACTATCGATATTGGAATCCTTCTTAAAGTACTCGGGAATATCGCTTGGATCAGTCCTCGTTTTGCTGGGAATTTATTGGAAATTCTCACTGTTCGCGAAATTTTCAAAAATCATTGATTTAATAACGTGCATGACAAGAAAACAAAATATCAGACTGGGAAATCAAGAGCAACCTAACGAAAGGACGGAACAAATCACACAGCAACCAATATCAGTGCATCAGCAACCAATAGAACTCGTTGAAAGAGCAGTCGTACCAATAACCCGTTACAGAGACGTTGCGATAGTAACTGAACCCCCAGTAGAAATAGAACACAGACAAGCACGCGCCATTAAATACTATCCGCATAATAACATCATGTAAATGCTCTTTCAACATGCCCCCATCCTAACTTGTTAAACATACAGATGCTAGAGCATGAGCATGAGCACGATGCTTTTACGAACCCTTCACAACACATATGTATTCACAAAAAGACCAACACAACAATAATTTTCCTCCACTGACAGATAATAACAAACAAGAAGATGGCTGCAAAAATCGCATGCCCGCTATGCAAGATAGAGTTCGAGCCAAAGGTGTGCTCTACCCATATCACGGAATGCCTGCAAAAATTGACCGTAAGTATGGAAACGTGCAAGGCGCAGGATGCACCCTGCTCCCTGTGCAAAGTTGTATTCCCGGCGGTGCGAATGATAGCGCACGTCGAAAAATGCTCCGTTTACGTGGATAAACAAAAAACAACACCATTGGCAACAACAACAAAAATAGCAGAAAAAACCGGACCAATGGAACAAAAAATAAACAAAGTAACAACACCAACCAGGCCACAAACACTGAAACAGCAGAACACAACCGCAGAAAAAACTACACCGATCATGACACAACCACGCGAGCTGAAACCGGTACCTGTCACCATATATCGCGGGAAAGCACCACCCGTGGTGATATACCCGGGCAAAGCGGCGGTACCTTCCCAGGAGACACCGGAAACATCAGCACCACGTCCGACACCAGCACCAAGACAGAGCGCAAGAACACCACCGATTAAATCAAATCAAACCTCGAGACACACACAGACCGACGACATCAGCGAATACCTACTATCAAAAGCATTTAACTGGGAAGACTCGACATGTCATTGGTTTAAGCAACAAGACGCAGACACTCGACAAAAACTCCTGCACAGATTAAATACCATCAACTGGGACATGGACATCAAGATGTACGAGAAGAAATATGGTGTAAAAATCGGAGAAGAATAAAAAAAAGGAAAGGAGGAAGTCCACATATATTATAGGACATATATTATAACCAAACATTAATAACCGACAAATATATTAATTTAAAAAAAAAACAAAAAAAAACGAGTCCACATGTGGGACACATGTAACCAATATTAATAACCGATATGTTAACATAAAATAACAAATAATAATAATCATATAATTATAGGCCAAAGTTCCTTTCACTAATATACTTTTATTGTCGCAGAAATCACAGTTTTTCTTCATTTCTCTTCGTAGCACCAAACCAGCAACCACACAAGACACATCCTAAGTTAATATGTCTCTCCGACTAACATCGAAAGCTAATCGAAATTTAGACTGTTTCAGAGAATCAAATTATTCGCTATTTTCCTGAAAATTACTACCAGTCACCATAAAGAGACTAGAATGAGGAAACGAGGCGAAAAAAAAGAAATTCTTTAGAAAAACGGACCAATACAGAAGGAAAGGAGGGAAAACAATACCACCAAACGAGAAAATCTTATATATAATCCTGAACACCAGCGTAAAGATTTTTTTTCTTCATTCTAATGATTTGAGCATTTTAATTCCAAACCCGACCTATCCTCTATAATACAACCAATTCCACTAACACAAATGATAATGAACAACAGTCAGTTTCAGATTTAGGACATCTATAACCCCTTAGACGAACATAGTAAGGACATTTGGACGGAACAAATAGTAATCATCTTTAACAACCCGAATAAAGGGAAGAACCGGACGACACAGAAGTGGGATCCAAGGAAAAATGGCTATTTTGACCGCACACACACACACAGCGGAAAATGCATAAAAATTAGACCCACAAACAAACAAAAAAATCATCTCATTGTATAGACTCACACATTCCGAAATTTTGTAAACAGCCATATCCGATGCGGAGCATCGCTCTTTTTGCAAGAGGGGGAGTGTGACGGTCCCGTATAGTATTTTTAGCGCAGGAAACTCAAGTTAACACTTTATCTAAATTCTCACTAATCTTTGAGACGTCAGCACCTTCCGTGCGACCGCCCGCTTTCTCACGGCAACGGTCCAGCCGCTGTACGCGTCTGGTGCGGGCAGCGGCCGTCTTATCAGCGCGTAAGAATACCACGTCGCGCGCAGTTGTTACGTCCAGCGTAACGAATAAATTTTCTTTATTATTTTTCCTCACAAACTAACGCTAAACTTAGTGAATAAAACGAAAAGAAAGGAACAAAATCGGTCAGATAACCTTAAATATTAAAGGACCAGATAAATGACTCGTTTCTGCCAAAGGTCAACTTAATAGACTCAAATGGTACGTTCATGAGGCACGAGAGTCTGTCTATAGTTGACGGTCAAAAATCTAACGGCATGGTCAAACAGATCTGGATAGAATGTGGAAAAGGAATGCCGCCAAAAGTGGTCCATGACTACCAGCGCCGCTCCTTTCTAGAGCGACGAAAAATCCAACCCACTCGGGTAACTCGTGACCGCTTCCGGGAACGAGTATCGACTAGCATTCATAGACCCCAAGGGCCACTAGATCTGCCGTACCATCGCTGGAGAACCGTTTGGGGCCCGCAGTGATCTATAGCTGGGCCCTGGGTCCCCACCCGAGCCAGTCGTTTCTATCGGTTACCTACAGCTCTCCGGATACCCCTAAGGGTTCCAGCCACCGAACACCTAATATTACGACGCAAAGGGCGTTACCATACAAGGAGATTAGAAAGTTACGCCACGGTAAAAACGAGGCACCGAGATTACACAAAAACCGCGAAGAGAGTTTTGTAACTCTGTTCGAGGATAATCCTTACGATAAAAGGAATTTACCTAAATTCTCAAACAAGAGAACGAAGATGAGCACAAATAATATAGACAGATCTATCATCCAAAATATTCCGAATCCGTTTTGGGAAGAACTAAAAGGGAAATTCGAAATGGATAAATTTTCCTATAAAAAGAAATGATTCCTGATTATTCTTAAACGTAGGATTAATAAGAACACACAGAATTATTTTCGAGCCATCTCGCTGGCCTCCTTATAAGGATAATCACTACTCTCACCGCAAGATATATTTACAAAAGGGATTTATAAACACCCTCGAGCGATGTACCTGAATAGTTAGGCAGCGGGCACGCCAACACGGCACCGCAGGGGGGCCTCGCGCCCTTTTCATGATTTTCACAAGGATGTATAACTTAGATAAAACTTATGTAACGATTATTAATCATTTACTAAGTTTTACATTGTCGATAAGTTAAGGAAGCTAGTTTGTTTAAATTTTTTTTCTCGTTTCAGGAGAACTGAAGGATTTTCGTCCCATAAGAAATATCAAAACAAAGGAATAATCGTGCATCATCGCGCAAGGAAGAAAACAATAATTTAATAAACACAAATATGAGACCAGAATACTGCGCAAATCTCTAATTAAGTTTAAGGAAAAGGACAGAATATATATATATATATATATATATATATATATATATATATGTATGCGATATGGCGATTTTGGTGATACCTCTCGGAAATATTTTTTTATGAAGGAAAATATAATTCTACAATACCTCCTCGAAGGATTTGCAAATAAGTCATGTTTTTTTGACAGGACACTTAAATAAGTATCAATCGATTATTTTGGTCCACGTGGTGTAGGAGAAATGGCAACATTGGTGACACTATATATAACTGTACATAGACAGACTATTAGTTATTAATAGTCAATAATTTGAGTATTTTTCGGCATTTCTTTGGGCGTATGATGCCCTTAAGTAATTCTACGCAATCAATCGTCAAAATAACCAAGATTTAATAAGCAATTGACCAGCATGAAATAAATATCAATAAAGCGTATACTTTGGAAACAATACAATTCCGTGAAAGGGTCATATTGGTGACATGATATACTTTATATATAATTTATACAGTGTCTCCAATGTGACCCTTTCATAAACATGTGCCGTTACCAAAATCGTCAAATCGTTGACATTTACTTCCTGCTAATAAACTACTGGTTTAATCTTAGATGTTCAGGGGATGGACTGTCCGAATGACTTAACGGAGCCGTTAGACCAAGGAAATATCAATACATTGTCGGATTATTGATTATTAATGATCAATATTATGTTTATGTATAGTTATATATAGTGTCACCAATGTGACCTTTTTACAGAAAAATGTCCTTACCAAAATGACCGCTTTAGAGATATTTACTTTGAGCTGATAAAATGCTCGTTAAATCATAGTTTTTTGACGATAGATTGCGTAGAATTACTAAATGGAACCATTCGTCCAAGGAAATGTCGATAAATGGTCAGATTATTGGAAATTGACGATAGATAGTATGTTTATATACAGTTTTCTATAGTATTTTTAATGTTGCCATTTCTCCTACATTTCGTGTCACCGAATGGGTCGCTTGATATGCATTTAATGGTTTTTACCTATACCGAATAATATTGATATGCATGTGTTTTATCCGAGATAAGAGATTGAATTTTGATTGTAATATACCTAACTGCGATATAATACTACACCAATTAAATGCTTATAAATTGCATTTGATGATAATAAAACTGTTACCAATGTATACGATTGTCGACCTATATATTATATTAAATTGCATGTGTATTTCCATCGAAGTTTTCTATAACAAATTATTTCACCGTTACCACAGCAGATTCCTTTGTATCAATCATGTAAATCCCACATGGAATGTACTCATTATTAAGTATAATCCAAGTTGGCCTGATGGCTGTGTTACCGTAGTGGTCGCTTGACGGCATACTGTCACCAAAGTATACATCGGCAAACTAGTATGATTTATACGAATGTTACCCTATTTCGATATATTTCATTGGGTTCCATAACAAATTATTTTTTTTATTTTCCATGTTTGTTAACCCAAACAAGCCAAATAACGGAATAGTCAGTTAATGAACCAAAAACGTCGTCCGTATATATAATGAATATTGCAATTCATAATAGCAAAATTAATATTCAAATAACGTGTCGTTTTATTTTGTGCTGTTGTTAGCACTATACTTGTCCAGCCAAAATAGAAATCAAAAATAATTATTAGCGTAAATACGGACTACAATGGACCCCAAAATGACGCGACAGCGAGAAGTCTGCGAAACTGCAAAGTACAGAATTAAATATCTTGCCTACAATCATTTGTACATTCGAGCGCTTTAGACTTGCAACATTCATACCTTCGGTCTTTATCTAATTCAAATAAATTGTATTGCTCATAAATTGAATCACCATTACGTGTAATTGTAGTTAGATATATGGAGTTTGAATGTGTGCATACTTTGGTACCACCGTGTCACCAAAGTGTGCGTTTGCTTGTTTCGGGTTACCAAAGAATGCGTCAATCAGTGATGCGTAGTAGTAATACATTTTTCCCTTTTCCATCATGCAATTAGAGATTTATTTTCTGTTTAACTTTAATAAAAATGTTTGAAATGGACGATTATACATAGTCCGAAAAATTAATATTTCATACAATTGTACGAGCTTTGACTATTGAACCTACAGACTTTTGCCTCGATATTCGTTTAGTTGCCGAAATTGGAGCAATTATGCATAATAATAATTCCAAAATGTTGTTAACAAATGAATGAAAATTTTTTTTTAACAAATCCCCCGGCGAACTAACTTTTTGTTTATATAAAAATAATTTGTTAATCTTTTTGAACACGTATGATTTTTTTTTTAATTTTGTGTAATTTTTGAAAATGACGTTTTTTTATTAAAAAAACGCGATTTTCAAAAATTACACGAAATTCTGAAAAAATTCATACGTTTTCAGAAAAATTAACAAATCGTTTTCATAAAAACCAAAGTTAGGTTGCCGGGTGATTTGTTGGGAAACTTTTTTTTCGTTAATTTGTTAATAACATTTTGGAATTATTATGCAAAATAAATCTTTTTTTTTTACCTTTTTACCAGTACCTTCCATATGGTTGATTTTTTCAGATTTTTATATCATCGAGAAGTATTCGCAATTCCTCTCTCAATCCTCTCTGAACTCACGTAGGCTCAGGCTGTCCGCTAGTACTACCTTAAAAAATCATTATAATATTGCTTTGTTTATGAGGATGCAATGTGACATTTACGAGATTGAATTCCACGGATGAAAGTATGGAATTAAGAAAAGAATCTTCTTCTGGAAAACATACTTTATTTTTTTTTCATATGGATATTTCACACAACACACTAAAAACATATATGCCAGCTGTGATAGTGCCAGCTATCATCATCATCTTACTGTCAATCACATCAATGAGCATCGGGATAATACTAATTTATGACTTACAGATTCAGAACTATTTTTTCGGCTTCATCATATATCTGCCTCTTTCTTTGAATCAAAGTAAATGCCGTTGGAGCACCTGTCTTAAAATTTTTTAAAAATATGTCTCTTAAAAATAAAAAAACTTTTTGTAACAAATATCTACATGGATGTATCCATGGTATATAAATTTCAGGAACTAAGTAGATCATTTTAATAATACTGACCACTAATCAGGCAAATTATAGATAATATTATCTAAGTACATAGTATAGTATTCCGGTTAGTAAGATACCCGTTTTTGGAAGCAATATAAAATTAGAATGTTTTTCGACGCTCGCTTAGCAACGTGAAATGGCAATATTGGCCGTCCTATATATAAACCTCCTAGCGAGCCATTTTTATGGGGATGCAATGTGACACTTACGAGATTGAATTCCACGAATGAAAGTATGGAATTAAGAAAATAATCTTCTTCTGGAAAACATACTTTATTTGTTTTTCATATGCATATTACACACAACACACTAAAAACATATATGCCAGCTGTGATAGTGCCAGCTATCATCATCATCTTACTGTCAATCACATCAATGAGCTTCGGGATAATACTAATTTATGACTTACAGATTCATAACTATTTTTTCGGCTTCATCATATATCTGCCTCTTTCTTTGAATCAAAGTAAATGCCTCTGGAACATCTGTCTTAACATAAAAAAAAATATGTCCCTTAAAAATAAAAAAAACTTTTCGTAACAAATATCTACATGGATCTATCCATGGTATATAAATTTCAGGAACTAAGTAGATCATTTTGATAATACTGACCACTAATCAGGCAAATTATAGATAATATTATCTAAGTACATAGTATAGTATTCCGGTTAGTAAGATACCCGTTTTTGGAAGCAATATAAAATTAGAATATTTTTCGACGCTGGCTTAGCAACGTGAAATGGCAATATTGGCCGTCCTATATATAAACCTCCTAGTGAGCCATTTTTCTATTTCTTTTCGCTATGATCTGGTTGGAAACCCACGTTCTTATTTGCTTCTCAGTTCTTTGTAATGGAGGGTTTTTTTGCATTACGCTGCGTATTTCTACTGCTGTAGGGTGTTTATTCCGTGAGATGTGGTTTGAAAACGCTGTCAGAGCGATATGTTTCTCCTCATCCGTCCATCTTATTTTTCGCATCTTCGCACTTGATGCTGAAAAAACAACTATTTTAGTACCACTGTAATTGTAATAAGACTTTCACATACTCGCATTAACAAGTTCTCATGCTTCATTGAAGCATGAGCATTGTGTTTATTCTCAAAGACGTAATTTTTCAGGAAGAACCTACGTTTTTTATTTTATTCCGGGCTATACGGTGCATCGGATTCCTCACTATCCGATGATTCAAAGTCGCGCTTACGTTTTCTCGTTTCGAATGGAATCTTTCTCGATTTCGTCGTACTTAATGCTGAAAACGCAACTATTTTAGTGCCATTCTAATTATAATAATACTTTCCTACACTTATATTATTAAGTTCTCACCCTGATTCGAAAAATAATTAGTATATTATGCTACAAGGGAGGAAGGGAGGAGTGCGTCACACAAACTTCACACTCGGTGAAATCACCGAGTGTGAAGTTTGCTTTACACGAATGAGAAATTCACACGAGGTGAAAAGGCACTTCCTCCCGAGTGGCATACGCGATTTTTTCCCGACTGTGCTAAAAAGTGGCCATATTTCTATGCCAGGAACGGGAATGGAAATTGGCCGCGTCTTGACGAGTGGGAGGAAAAGTAATTTAGCGGGAAGAAAAGTGATTTAGCGGGAGGAAAAGTTCATTTTTCCTCTCGCTAAATTACTATTCCTCCCGCTGGTCAAGAAACGGCTACTTTTCACCCCCTTTACAGGCATGAAATAGGGCCTATTTAGCGTAGTCGGGAAAAATAGTACATTACTCCGCGAGGGCGAAAAACGTTTGTCTAACGAGTGTGAGTTTGTAGCCCGAGCCTAAGGCGAGTGCTGTAATCACACGAGTTAGAAAAAGTGTTTCGCACGAGGGATGTAGGAAATTTTTCATCACATGCTGCGAAAATGGCGGTTTTACGCACGCGAAGCGGGCGAAAAAATTGCCATTTCCGCACCGAGTGATGAAAACACATTTTTCCTGATTTTTCAAGAACAACTTACTTTTTTGTTTTTTTTTCGAGCTGCACGGTGCATCGGATTCCGCACTATCCGATGATTCAAAGTCGCGCTTACGTTTCCTCGTTTCGAAACGAACCTTTTTTGATATGATTTGTGTCCTTCTCGATATAGGACCAGTTTCTCCTGATGAACACCCAACTTCTTCGTCGTCCGAGCTGTGCTTTCGGTCATTTGTGGGATTTGGATCTAGGTCCGACTCTATTGTATCCTCTTCGGTCGGAGTTTCAGCTGACCCGACTTGATTTAGGCCACTAGCTGTTTCCAGTAGCTTTGAGATCCCGCACACATCTCTACGCGCAACAGGCTGGCGGTAGAGCTCGCGATGAATTTTCTCAGCGTGTCCCATGAAATTAGCTACGTCAGCCACTTGATTTTCGTCGATGTTCATATCCGCACACAGAGTAGCTAAGTGCTTCCGCAATAACGTGCCGCGCAAACGCTCAGGATGTTCAGCGCCATATTCCATAGCGTACTTGCGCATGAGCTCGCACGCTCTTAGATGTTTGTATCGACCTTCATCATACCCTGGTATACCGAAGAGAAACGGATTCTTCACGTGTACTTTTGCGTTTGTCCGATATTTGATAAGAAGATTTACGTTGTCCACCATTTCTGCTGAGAGCAAGACGGGTACATATCTTCCCAATTTTCCAACGATTTCGAATCGCACATAGTATTCGACTCGAGCTTGATCGTCTTTGGACAGAGATGATGCGCCCTTGTTCGCATTATTACCAACTCGAGAGGCAGCCTCAAAGTCCGTGATTTCGATTCTTTCGCATTCTCCGGCCCGACGGCGATTGAATAGCATCATCAATACGAGTGTCACCTTCAGGAGTCTTAGCCACGATTCATAGGTGTACTTCTTATTTAATGCATCGGAGGATTCCTTCCACTCTTTTGTCAGAAAATCTGTAAATTTTTTGATGTCCTCGTCCGAAGGAAGCTCCTTTTTTTGCTTCCTGTTCTTTCGCGCTGTTGATTCGACGGCCAACTTATTTACTTTCGAGCAGAACTCTCCGTCGTGCACTGTTAAGAAGTCTTGTGTACGCTCGCTTCCTTCTTTGTCCTCTTTTTTAATGTATTCAATGACGAGCTGTTTACCAACTTTTTTAAGTAGTTTCCAAGTGCCGAAGCGACGGATGGTGCACCGTACTCATTAGTTTCTTCGTTGAATCGCGCTACTATCTTGATAGCTTTCACGACTGTGTCATAGTGTTTCGGGGAATACACATCCTTAAATACGACGATGTCGGGGTTTAACTGCTTCAACTCCCGCAACAGTCGACCAAGAAGTCTTAATCTTGCCCGTATCATGTCATGCGTCTGTTGTTTCTCATACTTGTCTACCATCTTGTTGCCGAAACAAATGAGTAATTCGTCGTACCGTATCAGCCGGCAAATATCATCTTCACGCATGACTGGGAATATGATATTCCTCAATCGTGCATTAGCTGATTCGTGTAGTTGGCCTGCAACTTTTCTCGAGAGAACCGTGAACATCGGGTGATGCTTGCTACTATCGCCGATGCAGCGTAGTCTATGTTGTCGAATACTATTTTTGGACAATGAAGCTCTGCAATTGTGACACGTTCTGTAATCAGACGCTTGTTTCTTCAAACGGCTGTTTGGTCGTCTCGCGACGATTAATTCTCCAGTCTCGTTGAACTTTTTGTCTGTATTGAACAAATAGTTTCCACTGCAGCGCAGATTCTCTATAATTTTTTTGCGTTCAGCGTTTCCTAAAAGAGACGAAAACAACAATGAAGGAGTATAGAAAAAATCCATAATTCGATCAATTATAAATTCTACTGAATTTATATATTCAGTAGATATACTGAATATATAAAATATAATACTGAATATATAAAATATAATACTGAATATAATAAAAATATACTATGTATATTTTAGATGATTAAGTGCAATAGAATATTGCAAATTTAATGCACAGATGCAAGCTACAAAGCGTGTCTAAGTCATTTTTAAGGACGGTAAATATTTTTAACTTTCCGATTGAAGAAACCTTTAAATAAGCGAGGAAAAATAATAATTTAACTAAGTTATGTATTGTGCCAGTTATTTGCCATTATTTTCGTACTGTATATAAATCTTGTGGTGAACTCTTTAAATGATACTGACACGTAGGCTACGTGTCATTTTTTGTGATAATATCCGGTTCGTATAATTGAAAAGTCGGCCGACGTGATTTAAATCGAAACGTAGATCATAAAGAATATCTGATACAAACTTCTCATTGATATCAACGGCGTAATTCTAAAGGGCAAAATTTTGGTTTCAAAAGATAATTTGAAACTACAACTGTTATGTTTTAAACGTTTTTTTGTACGACTAATAGTTTTTAAGATTTAGGGGGTTTTTATTTTAAGTTCAATTTTTTGGTATCTTAAAAAAATACAATACAAAAATTCTGAAAAAAATTACAAAAACCCCTTGTAAATAATCATGAATTGTGGTAAAATTACAACTTTTTTGGAGAGGGTCGAGTTTTTGACCGCTCGAAACCGGATGGAATACCTCATGTATACCCTATTCACCCTATTCGATTTAAGCCGTCAATATGTGTATTTGTTTAATAACATAATTTTTGGAGAAAAACATTAAATTACGTATCCGATTCATATTTTAATTTTAACCGTAATCGATATGATCAAAAGAAATTATTACGGTCTACCTTTCGGCAAAACAGCAAATTTTTTCACGTCCGGCTCCTGTGCGTGGACCGTTTCCAGATGACGGCTTATGACAGTTTGCAGTGTCTTGCAATAGCAGCAACAGCTTTTTTTCCTTTTAGCATTATCAGAACTGGCAACGAACATTTTACTGTTATCTATGGCCCCTTTCGCAATCCTGTTATCCATCCCATTTAATGGATGCCGTACCAACGAATCGGTGGTTTCTTCGTTGATGATTTCTGAATCTTGCTCATCACAATCAGCTTCCTCTTCGGAAGGACTATAATCTGAAATGGATTAGACCATTTAAATCATTGTTAATGATGCATATATTAAAGATGTTTTTGAAACAATTATAAATCATCCATGACACTACTGGGGTACTTCTTTGATAACCAAAAGCCCAGTATGCTTATATTCGACTTATATTCGTTCATTACTTAATGATCACAGTCTCCCTATATTTAGATGGTTAAATGCAGAAAGAAATGCTCACTCTGTAAATAATGTAATCGTACTAACCGTCGTCGAGTACTTCGTTACTATCATCGGCTATTGATGGTAAAGACATGTCGGAAATCGCGCCCAAATCCCCGTTGAGTGTACTTAAGTTGGCAGTTGAGTGCATAATTTCACCTGGTAACGTACTGTTACGTAGGGTTTCACGTTCGCACGGGCCACTCGTGGCTGACGTCCCTGGCTTCACATTTACATTCATATCATCTTGGCATAAATCTTCAATCAAATTTATCTCTACGGTGTTCGCAGAGGCGTCAAAATCTAGATCTCGATCGTCTAATGCATCCAGCTCTGAAACATTGGAGTCACTATCGTCGCCGTCGTCTGACTCAGAATCTGAAAAATATTAAACGGCATTAATAACTGAATTCTTTAATTCAGCAAATATAATTATTTGCTACACCATCTGAACATTTCACGGTAAGGAGGATGTTCTAGGCTTACAAAATAAATGTACGTGTATATAAACGGTTGAAAAAGTATATCAACGGCTGAATTGCAATAAGACGTAACGATTATGTACAACCATAGCCTATACCTCTTTCTGGTATAGGCCATTAATATGTATACATGGTCCTTATGTTTACGCTGATCTCGACGTTTCCATTTGTCTAACAGAAGGGAAAGAAAGGATTGAGCTTACCATATGTTTCCAACCTTTCTGCAGCATTCTTGTTACTCGGATCTTTTATGATCGTAATCGGAATATCTGGATTAACAATGCTTACAATCTTCACATCTGACTTTGGTTCTGAAACGTGAGGTTAATGCTCCTATTACTGATAATGTAGCAGTTCCTAGTTAGTGAGTCTACATCAATCAGCACAATCTGCATTATTCTATCACTCGGCACATAGCCAATAAAAGTACAATTGCAATATCTACAATGTTACAATTATTCGTATAAAAATTAAAACATCATGGCAAATAATGAAGGTCGATAACTCAATCTGGTTCTGAAATTTAAATATCATTCAAATAAACTTCTACACGTACGTGAGAGCAAGTGAAATGCCGAGATCGGTAATAAATTGCTTCCCCTTTTTTCTCCGAGACTGTTCATATTTCGGTTGAAATTAAATTTTCATGTGTCTATTCATTGGGTATAAAAACCTTGTTATAAAATCTGCCTGTGTAATATGCTTTTCGTCGAAAGATTAACCGATCACAAGAATCTCGAAGAAAATTAGGAAAGTGATTTCTTACCGACTAGCTCGGGTCGGGCTGGCGGGATTAAGGTTCACATTATCTTAATACTAAAGAAGAAGCTCTAAACGTTTGACATAAGAGTCCATATAAAATATCGTACCCTCATAATTGGAGTGAGTTGCGACGGCAATTCGGAATTCTTCAGCATTCTGCAGCAGCGAATCGGTATCCTTCGAGGATTCTGATGATTTTTTAATGTTCAATTCTTCTGCTGATACAGTTCTATGATTTTGAAGTTGCCCATCAGTAGTCTCGTATTCTCCGAAAGCTTCACTGACCTCCCGTGGACCGTCAGATAAAACTGCAATATAATACAATGTATTGTATATATCTGACCTACGGTTTTTAATCTGTTTACGATTATTATTCAGAAAATACATTAATGAATCGTGCTATTGACATTTCGCCAAGTATCAAATGACCAGGCCATAACAAATACATTGTAACGGATCCTCAAGCCAGAGCCGTCACAAGTGGGACAGCCCTCTTCGCGGGCCATCGAGAAGGCGAGAGCATGGGCGTGGAAATTGAAGGAAGGCGCGCGAACGTCCCATTTTTACACCTGTGGGAAGGTGTGTGTCGCCGACAACGGGCGGAACAACTCCCTCCCGGTCATGGTGTGGACAATCTAGCAACGATCGGTCAACGCCCGCCTGCCCATCTTCAGACAATCTCATCATCTCGCGATAGATAATAATCGAACCCCGCCGCGACTTGGGCAAGGGCCCCACTCGATATTCTGGCCATCCCACCAGAGCTGAAATTACGACATTCCGGGAGTAAGCTTCCCCTCTCGCGAGACCAAGAACGACACGGACAATAAAAGTGCGTGCGGAGCGCTCCTCGACATCTTTTGAACGCGTAGTCTACTCCAGTTAGCATCTACGTTCGATCCGGGCTCCGCTCGTTACTATTCTTAAGGCCGAAGTCCTTAGCTCGCGTCTACGTTAGTTAGGGCGCTCACTTGACAATATTCCCCACACAACTGAGTGTGGATGTTTTATTGCCAAGCGAGTCTAGTATAGAACGGCTTGAGACACTCGGGAATTTATTTCATTGTGGAACGTCGCGGGGATATAAATTGATTAACGTGCGAGCCAGTAAACAGCTGTGGGTCGCGAACGCGAATACGATATCGCTCTGATGTACTCATCGTTATCCGGTTAGAGTCACCCGTTACCACATAAAAATTATAATAATTGCGTCACGAGGATAAATATTAGACGCGTGAGCCTTCTTTGCATCGGCGCTCACATAAACCGCGTGCGGTACGCGGTCCCAAGTTCTCGCGGTTCCGTGCTCCCGTATTTTCCAAAACTCGATAGCCGGGAATATATTTTCGAGGAAGCGTTTAACACCGAGCCGCTTACTTATTAGTTTTCGTCATAAATTGAGTGTTGAGCTCCTTAGGGCCGCACCACGTGAGCCCTAAGAATTTTTGCTTCTATTTGTTTCTTGCCTTTTATCTTTGGCAACGATCCTCAGTGATCGCGTGAAGACGCTCGAACGACACAGGTCGTTCGACGTCAACGAAAACCCGCCGCGGAGCACGATTCAAGCTTCTCGCAAGCAAAGGGAATCGGCCCAGCGTTCGTTTCTTATTTTTTTCATTTTTTTTTTGTGGCATAGCCTCCCCGGTGCAAAGCACTACGTGTGTCGATCGGAGGAGCACGCCACGATTGCCTAGTCTTCGATCGATTTACTCGCGCGCGTCGGTATTAAAATCGATCGCGGTCAAATCATCCTTTGTTGGATCTCTTTCTTTTCTTTTATATTTTTTTTTGTCGGTATCTTCGAGAACCGTTGTCCCGTCGATCGCTCTCGCAATCACGGTCCACCTCGAGCCATCTCGTCTCCCGGGTTTCGAATACCCAGCGCGCTTCCTTTGCGTGCTCGCGGCGAGCGAGGAGAAGCGGACGCACGTCGACTTTGCTCTCGGGACATCCGAGAGGAACATCGACACGCCGCCTCATCTGGTCGCTCCAGAAATCAAGTCTTTTTCTATTTTGTTTCCGGAGACTAGGAGCCTTCCGCCACTCGTCTCAACGCCCCAACTTCCCGGTCATTTGACCGGTGTGAGGTTAGGCCTAGTTCAGAAGCCGTAACTTCTACTCCTACCTCCCATTGACCCTCGTGCGTTCCACGACCCGCATAAACCGCTACTCCTATTTTTTTTCCCTTCTTTTTTTTTATTCCTCTCTCTCTCTTTCTCGCTTCACGAGAGTTAATATTTTCATTGATCCACAAGATTGCCGATGATGACGGGTCAAAACTCTCGTGCGGCGCGAACCGTCTGAGAGACAAACATTTTACCTGAGGCAACCCCGAAATAAAATAAAATAAAATTAATTTCTGGAATTCCTTGTCTCCTCCTCATATAGTTTTTTTTTTGTCACGTACTGAGAAGCGAGACTCTCGCTCTCGATCCCCGCCTCCAGTACGTTCCAAGTCGAGTCGAATCCTATCCCGTACATAATTCCTTCCTACAAACGGCATATAAATCTGAAATAAACAAACGCTTGTAAATTCACTCACACGAGCGGATCCAGTCCTCGCTCGTGGCATCGCGCTAAATATTAGCCAAGCTAGGAATTTACGAAACGTTTCAACATATATACTTCGAGTTAATGATTTACGTAAGGAAATCTGTAGAAATGGAATTACGTTCATTAGATGATTGTGCTCTCGGCGACGTTGCAACTGCCGATTGCGAGACGTTGATTCTTGAGAGCTCACCAATTTTTTGCGGCGTGTTTGCTTTTCCTATATTCAATTCGTTTGGCCTAGATGCCGATTCTTGTTCAGAAATGATTCCATTCTCACGAGCGATGGGCTCGCTGCACATGTTATTAGCCACGTTTGCCGTTTTCAATTCGAGTGAATCGGTTACAGCCTCAGGGTCTTCGTCTGATTCTAATGAAGAATGTCAATATAAGGGAATTGAATAAAATAAAAATAAATATTTCAATATACGAAGATAATTATAGTTACGGGTTACTTTGGTATTTTAAGAACCCATCGCGCAGTATATATATATATATATATTTACCGGAAATCAAATTATTGTTGTTAATTTCATCATCGCAAGATTCACAAACGCTCGTTTTTGGCGAGTGTATCCTGGCACCTAATGTAACGTTTTGCACAATATGAGCGTTACCAAGTGTGCTGAGTATCGTAACATTTTGTGTTCCTTCTGAAACAAAACAATCAATATAATACAATATATAACACATAATAAACATACCGAACCTTTCGACCTAAAGAAAAATGTATAACTAAAGTCCTCGCATCTACACTGAATCCAACATTTTTCTCTTGGATACATCAACGGGAAAAATTAACATATACGATTGTATATCAATCAAATATAATTGGCGAGTTCGCATATTTATCGGCTACCTTGTCAGGTGACTGCTTTTCTGAAACTTAAGAGATATTTTACATGCGGATAATGTACTGTCTCTTCATTACAGTTTCTACAATGATAAGCCCAGTCAGCTTTGTTGCACGTATCGACAAACAACCAATAAAATAATTTGCATGATAGCGTTAACATTACTGCAACAATTAAGTAATCAATTAAATAAAGAAGGTCGACGATTCTGCTCAAGTAAAAAAAATGAGAATAATTAAAACATAGTCTTAAACTTGCATGCGCACGTTTACTATATTCGATAGGCGACGCAAGATCTTTTCCTTCCTGGCCAATCTGGGTTCGATCGGTAATAAAACTGTGATTGATTTATCCTCACAATTCGTGTAAGAATTTGTTTCCCCACGTAAGTGGACAGCATGGTGAAAAAAATTAATTACAGTTTTTATTATCGATCCATCAGTATATTATCCCCGTGAACCATCAGATATATCGAACCCACTGTTTTAAATTTGCTTACTATTATTAACATTCAGAAAATACATTAATTAATCGTGCTATTGACATTCCGTCCATTATTAAATGACAAGGTCATATATAATTCGAATTAATGATTTACGTCAGGAAATCTGTAGAGACGCTATAACGTCCCTTAGTTGATTGTGCTCTGAGCGACGTTGTAACTACCGATTGTGAAACTTTTTTTTTCAACTCACCAATTTTCTGCGGCGAGTTTACGACTTTTTCCATATCCGATTCGTTTGGGCGAACTGAAGATGCCGTTTCTTGTACAGAAACGATCCCATTCTCAAAATCTATGGACTCGCTGTGTAGGTTATTAGCCATGTCGATTGTTTTGAGTTCGACTGAATTGGTTACAGCCTCACGGTCTTCGTTCATTTCTGATGGAAAATTTCAATTATAAGAAAATTGAACAAAATCAAATTAAATATTTCAATATATCAAAATAATTAATGTCGATTTTCAGCTTTTTGGATTTTTAGCAAAACATCATGCAGTAAATATATTCACCTAGGGTCAAGTTATTGTTATTATTTTCATCGCAATATTCACACACGTCCGCTTTTGGCGAGTTTGGCCTGGCACCAAATTTGAGGTTGTGCACGATATGATCGTTACCAATTGTGATCAGTGTCGTAACATTTTGTGTTCCTTCTGAAACAAAACAAGCAATATAATACAATACATAACACATAATAAATACACTGAACCTTTCGATAAAAAATACAACTATAGTTCTCATATCTACACTAAATCCAACATTTTTTTCCTTGGATACATCCAAGGGAAAAATTATCTACTATTGTATATCAATCAAATACGACCATGTGCGAATTATATATGTTTCTACTTATGGCAATATCGGGTCGGAATTTATGTATAATCGTATGTGAATATGTATAGACGATATAGTTAACGTATGTGATCATTTTTCTGGATATAAAAAAAGAGAAAAAAGAATATACACATCAACTTACCCAGATCCGTTACGTTGTCGGCTATCGGCTCATATTTTTCTGTAGCTTCCACGTTACTCGGATCTTCATTCGATATAATCGGATCGTTCACATATTCATCGACTACGATCTTGAAAGGTGACTTCGTTTCTAAAACGTAAGAGATATTTTTGATACAGATAATATACTGGCTCTTCTCTACGGTTTCTACAATGATAAGTATAGTCAGTTTTGTTACACGAATCAACGAGCAACCAATAAAGTAATTTACAAGATAGCATTAACATTACTGCAATTGAGTAATCAAGTAAATAAAACATGGCAACATTTCTACGCGATTAAAAAATTTGATAATCATTAAAACACAGTCTTACGCGTGCATGCGCATGTCCAACATATTTGATAGGCTATGTAACATCCCTTCCTTCCTGCCCAATCTGGGCTCAGTCAGTAACAAAAACTGTATTGACTTTGCCTCCCGAATGCTAACAATCGTCTGTTAAAAGCAAATTTTTACATAAAATCGATATTAATTCAGGTTCATGTAAGAATTTGTTTCTCAAAGTAAGTGGACAGCATGGTTAAAAAGTTATTACAGTTATTATTATCGGTTTATCAGTTTTTATATCCGTGGACCGCCAGATAAAACTGCATTATTATACATTTTATAGTATACATTTAATCTACTGTTTAAAATCTGTTTACGATTATTATGATTCAGAAAATACATTAATCAACCGTGCTATTGACATTCCATCAAGTATCATTTGACCAGGCTATATATACTTCGAATTAATTACTTACGTAAGGAAATCTGTAGGGATGCTATTACGTTCCTTAGTTGACAGTGCTCTGAGCAACGTTACTACTACCGATTGTGAGACGTTATTTTTTGAATGCTCACCACTTTTCTGCGGCGAGTTTAGGACGTTTTCTGTATCCGATTCATTTGGGCCAACCGCAGATGCCGATTCTTGTTCAGAAATTATCCCACTCTCAAGAGGGATGGGCTCGCTGCGTAGGCTATTCGCTGCGACGGTCGTTTTGAATTTGACTGAATTGGTTACAGCCTCGAGGTCTTCATCCGCTTCTGATAGAAAATTTCAATGATAAGAGAATTGAATCAAATCAAACAAAATATTTCATTACATCAAAATAATTATAGACGATTTTTTTGCTAACAATTTTTTGTTAAAAGCAAATTCTTATATAAGTTCCATATTAATTCAGGTTCATGTAAGAATTTGTTTCACAACGTAAGTGGACAGCATGGTTAAAAAGTAATTACACTTATTATTATCGGTTTATCAGTTTTTATATCCATGGACTGCCAGATAAAACTGCATTATTATGCAATCTATTGTATACTTTAATCTACTGCTTTAAATCTGTTTACGAATATTATGATTCAGAAAATACATTAATCAAACGTGCTATTGACATTCCGCCAAGTATCAATTTACCAGGCTATATATACTTCGAATTGATGACTTACGTAAGGAAATCTGTAGGAATGCTATTACGTTCCTTAGTTGAAAGTGTTCTGAGCGATGTTACTACTACCGATTGTGAGACGTTATTTTTTGAATGCTCACCACTTTTCTGCGGCGAGTTTAGGACGTTTTCCGTATCCGATTCATTTGGGCCAACCGCAGATGCCGATTCTTGTTCAGAAATGATCCCACTCTCAAGAGGGATGGGCTCGCTGCGTAGGCTATTCGCCGCGTCGGTCGTTTTGAATTTGACTAAATTGGTTATAGCCTCGAGGTCTTCATCTGCTTCTGATGGAAAATTTCAATGGTAAGAGAATTGAACCAAATCAAACTAAATATTTCATTACACCAAAATAATTATAGTCGATTTCGAGCTTTTTGGAATTTTAGCAACACATCCCGCAGTAAATATATTTACCCAGGTTCAAGTTATTATCTTCATTGCAAGATTCACACACGTCCATTTTCAGCGAGTTTATCCTGGCACCTAATTTGGGGTTGTGCACAACTCGATCGTTACCAAGTGTCTTCAGTCTCGTAACATTTTGAGTAACGTCTGAAATAGAACAATCAATATAATACAAGACACATTATTTCAAACCTTTCAATATAAACAAATCTATAACTAGTTCTAACATTTACACTGAATCCAACATTTTCATGTATCATGATTCTTCTTAGGACCATATCTGGTCGGACTTCAAATATAATCATATGTGACTTTGTATAGACTATATATCAATCGTATGTGATAATTTTTTCGAGATAGAAAATGAAAGAAAAAAGAATATACACGTTAGTTTACCGATGTCTGTTATGTCGTCGGTTATCGGTTCAGATTTTTCCAAGCATTCTGCAGCTTCCTCGTTACTCCGATTATGCAATATAATCGAAAAGTTAGCACGTTCATCGGCTACGATCTTATCAGGTAACTGCGTTTCTGAAACTGAAAAGATATTTCTATTACTCATGATGAAGTAATCCGGTGTTTTCTAATAGAAGATAATATATTAATAGGTAAGAGGTAATATAAAGTAACATTATTTATACAATTCCCCTCTTACCGTCATCATTAAAGCAAGTTGAGGAAGAAATTGTACATCGTTCACCATCCTGCGGGAGTGATTTAGTATTTGTCGACGATTCTGAAGATTTATCATCGCTCGATTCACCTGACGACACGGTCCCATTGTTTTGGAGTTCTTCATCAATTTTTCTGATAGTCTGCATGGATAGTTGGCCAGAATCCTCACTGACGCTACGTGAAACACCAGATAATACTGCAATATACAAAAAAAAAAACATTACATGTATACCCATCATTATGTAAAAACCGTTTACGATCATTATAATTCTGAAAATACGTTCATAAATGGTACAACGAACAATAAAAACTCATGAAAGACGGACTGCTAGATATATTATGAATAGAAAATCATATTAGACATTGTTTCAGAAATATCATATCATGTATGGACTATTACAGAATTGCTATTACTGATAGAAAATTGCATTGGATTGACATTACAAACGGATGTTATGAATAGAAAATCTTATCGGAGAGGAACTGTGTAGAGATACTACGAATGGAATATCAGGTACAAGAGATTCTACAGATCGATAAACACATTGGAGAGATTCTACATATGAATAAACACATATACTACAGAATATATAAAGTACTAGACGAAATGGTACCACGAATAAAATATTTTGTTGAAGGGGAACTGCGTAGACATATTATATATATAGAGCCATATTGGAGAGATTTTATGTATGAACAAATATCAAAGATATACTATGGCTGCAAAGAGATGCTACTAATGGAAAATGTTATAGGCGATAAACTGTGTAGATATACCTATCATTGAAGAGTCGTATCGGTCAGATCGGTTAAATTGTAGAATCTGACCGATACGACTCTTCAATGATAGGTATATCTACACAGTTAACCCAATCATTTAACCCAATGCATTTTTTAGCCATAGTATATCGTTGATATTTGTTCATACATAAAATCTCTCCGATATGAGTCTATATGTATATACAATGTGTCTACGCAGTTCCTCTTTGACAAAATATTTTGTTCGTGGTACCATTTATTCTAGTGCTTTATATATTCCCTAGCATATGGGTTTATTTATAAGTAGAATTTCTTCGATGTGTTTGTGGAATGTCTAGAATTCTAGACATCTACACAGTTCCTCTTCGACAAAATATTTTGTTCGTGGTACCATTTATTCTAGTACTTTATATATTCCCTAGCATATGTGAATGTCTAGAATTCTAGACATTCCACAAACACATCGAAGAAATTCTACTTATAAATAAACACATATGCTGGGGAATATATAAAGTACTAGAATAAATGGTACCACGAACAAAATATTTTGTCGAAGAGGAACTGCGTAGACACATTGTATATACATATAGACTCATATCGGAGAGTTTTTATGTATAAACAAATATCAACGATATACTATGGCTAAAAAATGCATTGGGTTAAGACTGCGAAGCAATGCTACTAATAGAAAAGTCTTATCGGAGAGATTCTACAAATCAAGAAACATATCGGGGAGATTTCACAGATGACTACTATTAGAAAGCACCTTCGAAACATACACTACGAATAGATAATGCCATTGCAATTATGCTTTTTATATTCTGCCAATTATCATGGCCCAATATACTTGACATCAGCCAATTATGTAAGAAAACCTGTCGAAATTATATTACCTGCATTAGCCGAGTGGGTTCCAGATGTTGCGATGATTACCCAGATAGCCAAGCGTGCTGTCAATGTAGAGAGTAACAGCACAGTGGCGACACGATGCTGGCCCGGGACGGCACGGCGTGTCGGTAGACAGCAGCGATGTACGTCCGCATGTGACGGCTTTCTGCTGGCACGGCAGGACGCTACGCTGTAACGACACCGTCTCGGCACAGTGCCGGTTCTATAGTTAAATATTGAGTATCGCTCACCAAGCACGGTGTCCGCACGGTGTCGTTACGGCGTAGTGACTTAAATTTGTTAGAGTTTGCCCGATACTACCACCGTGCCGGCACAATGCACCAACTTAAATTTCATTGGGACGGCACGATGTTGACACGCCGTGGAAACTTTTATTTCAACGAAACAGCCCGGTACCGCCACACTGTCAGCACGGAGGTGAAGACTCAAATTTGATCGAGACGACACCGTGTCGGCACGTTATCGGCTCATCGTGACGGCTCAAAATTCATCGGGCGTAACTGTATCGGCACGGTGTCGGTTCGCCGTGGTCAAGCAAATCTCGCTGTGATGATGTTGTACCGACACAGTGGCGGAACGCGGTAGAAATTATGTTTTCGCTGCGACGTCACGACACCGTCTCGGTGTCGGCACGCTGTACCATTTCTCTTTTCGCTCGCACGGCACGGAGCCTGTACGATGTCGGCTCGCTGTGGTTGGTTCAACCTCGCTGTGCCGACACCGCATCTGCACACTGTCGGTACGCGCTGGATACAATGTATCGATGCGACGGCACGACACCTTCACGGTGTCGGCACGCCGTATGATTTGAATTTTAACTCGCACGGCACAGAGCCTGTACGATGTCGGCTCGCTGTGGTTACAACTTCGCTGTAACGACACCGCACTTGCACACTGTCGGTACGCGCTGGAAACAATTCGTCGCTGTGACGGCACGACACCTTCACGGTGTCGCCACGCCGTACGATTTTGCTTTTCGCTCGCACGGCACGGTGCCTGTACGATGTCGGCTCGCTGTGGTTGGTTCAACCTCGCTGTGCCGACACCGCATCTGCACACTGTCGGTACGCGCTGGATACAATTTATCGATGCGACGGCACGACACCTTGACGGTGTCGGCACGCCGTACGATTTGAATTTTAACTCGCACGGCACAGTGCCTGTACGATGTCGGCTCGCTGTGGTTACAACTTCGCTGTGCCGACACCGCACCTGCACTTTGCCAGTCAGAAACGCACAAGTATCTGAAAGGCGATCCACATGAAACGTGTGCCAACACTTGCCTTGTCGATTACATTGAGTTCGAAAAATTTACATGTTTTCAAGTATATTTTATACCTTAATATCCGCCTATCGATGATTTTGCGTACAAGATTGAGAGTACCAAACCATGTGAAACGTACATTCGCCTTCAAAAGTACGCGAGTGTCAGTTCCCCATGCGTTTGGTATATCGAAATCGTGTACGCTTCCGCGTACACTTCTGGACCGCAAAGCCACTCGGTCCAAGACTATCGAGCTGTGAGCGTCAAACTGATCTGGCGCTGTACGTTTTTACAATCGTCATTTGTAAAAAAAAAAGCCCAACCCGATCAGTTGTCACACACAGCCCGCATCCATCACGCATTCACAAACTGAAACTGAAAATGAAAAACCATAATATTAGCACACGAAATGAGGAGACAAGATAAAACAATGATGAGATACGTAAATATAAAAAGTAGTCACAATCTGAATAAGGCAGGAAGTATTCTGCTGCACAGTCGAAGACGTCACACGGACTGGAACAGTGAATGACTTCAAACTAGACCGGCATATTTTAAAAAATCTGGAAATTTGTAGCCTAATTAAGAACTTCGAACTATTTCAGTTCCAATAGTGGGCATTCACCTGTGCCGTCGGTGTGCCGCCTCTGTGACAAGAAGAAAAAATAAAAATAATTACCGGTACGATGAAAAAAAAACCTCGTAAAGATAAATCCACGCATCGACAAATTCCTGTCGCATTAGCGGGATTATTGTCGGACTAGAGTATGTAGGCTTGGCGACTTTTATCAGCCTCTTTCAACCTACTGCAAACACAAACAACGATATTTGTCTCACTCGCATTGTGTGGTGACGTGACTTCCACATAGCGACTCAGTAGTGAACGGCACAGGACATGGCCGCAATTACAAACTCTCCATCAGCCCGCAATTCTCCACCACTCTGGTTATATTGTCGTGGCAACCAACGAGGCATGAGGTAGCCTTTAGTAGAGACGTCAGCGAACCGTACTATTACCAATTCGTCTTGAAGTCGCGAACATTGATAATAGCCAACCGATGTCGAAGCAATTGCTACATCATAAAATGCAGTAACGCTATCGAACACCTTGACCACCAAATGTATCTCATTGTTGTAAACTACAATGTTGTGAACGAGGCAGATGGAATCATCGTTCATGATGCAGCATCTGTCACGTGCCCTTGCGGATAGACTGAAGTTTCGACATTTTACGCGACGATACTGACTGAGACCTAGTTCAGTTGTGGCAGCTGGAAGTGGACCGTCGGTATGTTTATCAAGAGCTACAGGGTTTTCGCACCAATTTCGGGAACGATTGTTGTTCTGTAAGCATCGAGCTCTCTCTGCCCGTCTGTTAGCTATTTGCTCTAGCTGGAGGTAAGGTTTTTTGCAGTATTGACGGAAGAGCATCATGTTGTTCTCATACGGGAAAGCGGAAAATGCATCGACCGGACCAAGCAATTTCACGTCATTGACGAGATGCAGTAAGCCATGAACATTGTAGCTCATAAAGGCGATGCCATAGAGAGTTTGGCAATGAAGGACAAACTTTTTCAAAGCCAGTTCAGCAAACTGTAATTGTTTATTTGTTGGGCAGACCGATGTTAAAATACGCATACAGGCGTGCAAAAAGAGGAAGTGTAGGTAATTTTCTTCGTTTAAGATGCCCTTGAAAACTACTGGTCCTGTATACAGGAGAAGCTGACGACATTCAGTAGCCTTGTAGCGATGATAAAAGTTGAGCCTTCGAGGACTGCGAGCAAACTCTTTTGGGCAGTAATCACTCAAATGTTCCAGTCTCTCTGAAACGAGGTTGATTTCATGGGCGGACAGTTTGCATTCAGTCGAAAACTTACCGTCAACCCACGCCATCAGCAATCGTTTTACAACGCCAATACAAACAAGATGCATGTACTCGAAAGGCACTTGCGAAACCATGCTCATCGGTAAGAGCGATAGAGGACTTTCACCTTCTTTGTGATGATCATCATCGTCTCTGTTGAGGTATTCCACATCTGTGCGAGGAGAATGATCTACGCCCGGTAGAGTCATACGATTGTTATCGAAATGTCCAGTAACCTTGCACTTGGAGCATGGATTGCTCGAATTGTGGCTCTTATGGTTCAATACGAATGCCCGTGCAGGTGCATCGGCAATGAAAGCTCGCAGAGTGATGGATATTTTCGTTCCTGCAAAAAGTACGCCACCGTCGCGTATCAACTGCGTAGCCTCATTTACAAATGGTGTGAAAAAATCCATGGCACTCGTAGGCTTGTGTTGTCCTTTGTATACACCGATTACTTCGGTCGGACTATTTGGTACGTTAGAGGCTCTGCATTGTATCGGCCAGATTTGACTTGTTCCTGAGTTGTCCAGAGATGCTCCGTCCGTACTAAAATCCATCTCGAGCGATGAAGGAAGGCGATCTAGCGGCACACTTTTGAGAATACAAATTATCGCGGCCTCAAATCCCAAGTGCAAATATTTACCCGGCGGAACGTCTAGTAACGTGACAGGTTGACGTGGTGTGTCCAAAAGAGTTTTAGTCGTTCTTGGAAGTGCTGCGAAGCATTCATGCGATCTAAGAACTGCTAGGAGACTATCGCCGGCTTGGTGAGTTAATCCGTTCTCGATGAAGCACGCCGCAAGTTTCTCGCGAAAAGTTACAGGGTCTTCATTTAGGTTTGATATATCGTGCGTATTCGATGTATCGTTATCTTCGTTGAAAGAAATGACCGATTCGTCGCTCGAAAAAGCGTGATCACTCTCAGTCTCATTATCAGAGACTGCGTTTTCCATCGCCTGCAAAATTTGATCTGATTCGAAGTCAGCTTGAGAGGTAACAGCTGCTGAGTTCCGGCAACACTGCGGCGAATTCCCGCCAATGATATCTACATTAGAATCGAGAGTCACCTCGGAGAAACTTGTGCCTGCATCTTTAATTGGATCTACTTCCTCTAGACTATCAACAGCTACTATCTCTCTAGCTGACAGACTATACTGCTTCAATTGACTTCTAATTCTTCTACGCTGACGCGGACCGCGATCTCTTTCTGGCTGACGGCCACGCGAAGGCACAACGTACGGATTCATTATGAGAACATAGAATTTCACAATCGAATGAATAAATTCCGAGCCTTATATTTCAATAATACTATTCACTATTCACTATTCACTATTCACTATTCACTATTCACTATTCACTATTCACTATTCACTATTCACTATTCACTATTCACTATTCACTATTCACTATTCACTATTCACTATTCACTATTCACTATTCACTATTCACTATTCACTATTCACTATTCACTATTCACTATTCACTATTCACTATTCACTATTCACTATTCACTATTCACTATTCACTATTCACTATTCACTATTCACTATTCACTATTCACTATTCACTATTCACTATTCACTATTCACTATTCACTATTCACTATTCACTATTCACTATTCACTATTCACTATTCACTATTCACTATTCACTATTCACTATTCACTATTCACTATTCACTATTCACTATTCACTATTCACTATTCACTATTCACTATTCACTATTCACTATTCACTATTCACTATTCACTATTCACTATTCACTATTCACTATTCACTATTCACTATTCACTATTCACTATTCACTATTCACTATTCACTATTCACTATTCACTATTCACTATTCACTATTCACTATTCACTATTCACTATTCACTATTCACTATTCACTATTCACTATTCACTATTCACTATTCACTATTCACTATTCACTATTCACTATTCACTATTCACTATTCACTATTCACTATTCACTATTCACTATTCACTATTCACTATTCACTATTCACTATTCACTATTCACTATTCACTATTCACTATTCACTATTCACTATTCACTATTCACTATTCACTATTCACTATTCACTATTCACTATTCACTATTCACTATTCACTATTCACTATTCACTATTCACTATTCACTATTCACTATTCACTATTCACTTTAGTTCGACGTAACTGAGAATTCTGAAAATAAATGAATGATATTCTCTGAGGCCCAATGGATCCCCAGAGTTGCAGTGGAAGAAATATAAAGAAATTCAAGAAATTTACTCACGCTGAAATGATATACTTAACTGCTGCTGTGAAACCTGCCCGTTTCTCGGATTTCAGTTCCTTTCGCAAAAAATGAATTTCAGCCTTGGCGGAGACTACGCTGTAATAATTTATTTATAGGAATTACTGACTCAATTTCAAAGCGCTTTCAGGGGGGATTCCGGTTTTTTCTTTAAAATGGCCGTTCTGTTCGGGATTTAAAAAAATGAATGTACGCAATCGATACTTTCCAAATTTCAACAATATATTTAGCAACCCTTTTTGGATCCAAAAAAATTTGTTAATGTGTTATTCGCAAAATTACGCCCGCTGCACCACCCTTGACCGTGATGTTGCGCAGAGTTTCGCGGTCGTTGGGGTGAACGATATCAATAAAAATATTGGACCGATCGGCTTCAAATTTTAACAGCGTGCAGAGTAAATATCCTGTTATCGTCGGGCGAGCGGATAAAGTGATCGTTTTATTTCTTTTTTTTTAATAAAAAAATCGTTTTTTCCCTCTTCAAAAAATCCGTGGATACAATTTCTCGGAATTTCAATATATATATTGTTACCATTTTATTCGTTCCCTGATTGGTTCCCGTGCGAGCCTGAAGCTGGAGTCGTTCGATGACCAATTTCAGTCAAATTAACCAGAGCATGTTTTTGACAGTTGTGCGGTTAAGGTTATTATTGTATATCAACTTGAATGCTGTAATGCAAACACCAAGGATCACGACGTTTTCTTGGAAATAATATTTGATGGACAACACCCTCTCGATCTTCGAAATGGCACCAAGAAACACTGATCTCAGTTATTTGTTCACTGGATCCTGTTGTCAAGTTTTACCGCCATGTTGGTGAGAAAATTAACGACAACTGTTTTGTGCCTTAAGGTTTTTAAAGATGCCTGTTCCAGAAGAGGATGCATGTCATGCTACCGGGTCAAAATATTCATTCGAGCAAAAAAACCTCAATACTACGAGCCACAACACTTTTACGTCGGTGCCAGAGTAAACCTTTGCAAATTTCATTTTCAAAATCACGTCCGGCGATGATTACGCACTTCATTATATGGAAATCAATTGCGAAAAGGTTTTTGAAGCTACATCTTTTGAATTTACATTATCGACGCGACGTCCCTTTTCGTTCTGGATCGTGCACGTAATTAATAGCGTAATAGTAAGTAATAACGTAATCAGTAATTAATTTAATAATTTAATAGTTATTAAATTATTTTATAATAACAATTTGTGGAGGTCTTGTAACTATGGAGATTTGGCATACGCGCGCGAAGCGCGCGATAACTGCTAGTTAAATAATAAAAATCGTTTTTTGGTGTAAAATCGATAACTTCAAATTGACAAGTCATAATTTTATTATCTTTTTTCTTTTTTCTTCTGGCACGTCAAACGATAGGCACATGTGTACAAAGTAAAATGCCGTTTGATTTTTTTGGTTAAGATTACGAGAACTGACGCAATTGTGCACGCCACCGACCGCGAAACTGCGCGGCATCACAGTCAAGAGGGGAGCAGGAGGCGAAATTTTGCGAATAACATATAGAAAATTTTTTTTTGGATACTAGAAAGGTTGCTAAATATATGGTTAAAATTTGGAGGGAATTAATTGCGTACATTCATTTTTTAAAAATTAAAAAAAGAACATTTTAGCGAAAAAAACCGGAATCCCCCTTTAAGGTGAAGTGTGTGTGCGTGACGGACACACGGAGAACGTTTCACTTCACCTTAACGATCACTAAGATTAAATTTGAATGAAATTTATTTTCGTTTGCCAAGACTGTACAACTAATGTGAAGAAATCCGGCACGAAACCGTCATTCTATGCTCGACCCGGAGGTCTCTTGCCCATTATGAGCAAACGCGACGCCAAGACTGTACAGGAATACGACGCTAATACCCAGGTGATGCCGCCGAAATGAAAATTTCTTTCAGTAGCCAAATAATGACACAAAAACATAATTACTGCCAAGGACCGCTCTCTGTATTGATACGGGAATAAAAAAATCATATAAAAAATATCCTACGGTGGCTTTTTCGTAACGGCATTCCGATATATATATATATATATATATATATATATATATATATAGTCTCATTCCCCTTGATTATTAATTCAGCGAACAAACAATTCCTGGAAATTAAATCGACTCGGACAGGCTACTCGTCACGAGAAACACTCACACGCTTGAGAGAAAAGAGGTCATTATCGATGTGTGGGAAAGAAATCACGTTAGAATAAAACATCTCCGCATCTACCCCATAAAATACCGCGCGTCCACCGCGCGATCTTCGAAAGAACGGCGGAAACGAAGGGTCCCAAGGCAATATATACGCAACGATTGGCGGCAGGACGATGTGAGCGGCGACTCTCAATCTCGGCAGGCTAGATAGCAGCAAGATACCGATTGCTCATTAAAAAAATAATTCGGGACACGAAATCCTAGCAAAGAGCGGTTACGACTAGCCTTGAACAACTCCCTTCACTTAGGGAAATGATGAGACAAGCGCCGAAACCTTCATCCTGTTCCCCCGAATTCCGCGAGTTAAGCACCCATCGACGAATCAGAAAATTCGTGTCTCCACATGTTACCCCTTTTCCTTTATCCTTGCACTCTTCTCCCGGCATGGCAACTACTTTTACGAGATTTCTAGGAAAATCATACACAATCAAAGGATAACTCCCACTTATTTTAACCTAGAAAAAGGGGTATAAAAACTCCAAAAATCGAGTACCAAAGGGCACTCGGCAGTCGGAAGTCATCTACATACGTACAACGAAGGTATCGCCGTTCGATAGCCCGTTACGATTTTTCAATTCGACGAAGATTGTTTTGTTCGACCAAGTATCATAATTTTATTTTTTCAATCACCGAAGTATTGTCTATTCAATTTTCCGCCAAGTGTTTAAGTCGAAATATCGGTAGCTACTGGGTTCGAGAATCGTTGTTCGATTTATCTTGTACCATCTCGCGAATTATTTGAAGTCGAAATAAATCCGATTTTTACCTCACACATCGGAAGTTCATCGAATTATTCCATCTTCAACGAAAACCAGCAGTGAAAAACGTAAGCGATAAATATTTGATTTACTCATTATTATCTTTTTTTTTCTCTACGATAACCGGTCACTTAGTGCATGAATACCAGTAAAATATCCTTCCTAATCCACCCATCAGGCTTCCTAAAAATAAAAGCACCCCTCAGGAAGTATTCACACGAGTTTCAAACCGAAGAGAACTCTCCAAACATTTAATTTTTCTCTGGAATAAATAAATTCGAATTGAAAGGGATTAGGAGATCATAAAACTACCCTACGACGTTAGAAACGACAGGCATTCCTGGTGCCCTATCCCAAGCAATTTTCCGCAAGGTTAGGATTAAAAATGGGCAGTTGTTACCGTGGTGAATACCGGGCGTGGTAAAGATCGATTCTCATCGTTCTGACCAGAGAGTATTGATATAAACGGGGCAACAGTTGCGTAAAACTCAGCGAAATAAAAACAACGACAGTTTTGACGTAACACAGTAATAGGCGAGGGCCCTACTTCCGTCAGGCCCCTGTGTCAGTTCATCATCAGTCCCCGATCCTGTAAGACGTTACGCTCTCCAAATAGTTTCAACAATAAAGTACCACAGTTATCATTCACTTATATATTGCATTCAACACACACATTCATAACACCTCGACGAATCCTGACTATCACAGTTGCGGCACGGAAGAAACGGTCCAGTCCGCGTTTTCGGGACCGTTACACGTCCAACCTCATACAAGTACACGCAGTCACAGCGCAAAGAGGAGGAAGGTGTACAACACGCGGTCGATTTCCAGCTCTTCTGTCGTGATGAATATACTGTTACGATTTGTTATAATTTATAATATAACTGTCCTCCGGGAAGCTGGAACAACTGAAAAAGAAAAAAGAAAGAGATTAGAATTATAATATACTGTTTTGTTTTAATAGAGCGAGAACGTCACAGAGGAAATAAGTGTCGCGTCTGTCGTCAGCAACCCGTTTTCGCGCGGCGGTACTCAATATTGTTACGCGCTGACGACTCTCCGCGCCTTATCGGCCTGCGATAAGTTCATTGAGGCGTACGTCCGAACGTAGCGCAAAGACATTGCGCTGTACGAGCTTCTCGACGGAGTCGTGGCGTCGCGGAGCAGACAGTCAATACCGCTAGTGCCGCTCATACGTGTATGGAACTCCAACCGTCGTATCCGCTCGGTATTCGACGGCGAGCAGGCGCAGTCGATCATTCATTTCATTGAGGAGCTCATCAACGACATCGCAATGGACGCGGTTCATTTGCACAGGTACGTACTGTGAATTTTGAATTATAAGTTAACTAGCAACAACGCCTTCGAGTCCAGACGCCATACGTGGTTCTGTATGCAGTCCCACGACGCCGAAACAACATTGTTGGATTCAATAGATTTTGACCTCCCGATCACGAATATATAAGATGTTTTTCGGGAATCCCGGTCGTTTTATTGTTAATCGCAATTGTTTATTAACAAAATAAGTTATTATTTTTTTCACTTCGGATATTCTTTTTCGTATACTTTGGTTGGTATTGAGTCAAAAAAGATGTCAAATAACTCAGAACGACCACATTGGAATTTTAACATAAAACCGATTGCATAATTAACGGCTAATTAAAGGCTAAGTAAGTGCTCCAAACAAAATTTTCCGCTCCACCGCTAAGGGTAGAAACGTGTGGACTTTCTGACTGCCGATGAAGCTGGGCTGACCACAGTCAAAATAAAGGTGACGGTAAGTGCTATACCATTTTAACCGACGGATTATTTAACGGCTATTTAAAGGCTTTCGAATGAGACTAGTTACGATTTAATCGGACCACCCCGTCTCGAGAAACCCACCCCCTCTTCAGCCGATAATCGTGCAACTCAGGAGAGGGTAGAGCTAGGACATTGCAATTAGTCTTAAAATTCACATTAAATTAACGGCTCGACACATCCGTACTACCTGATTTTTCCGATCCACCCCTGCCAAAAACTCACCCCCTGTTTAGCCGATATTCGTATAACGCAGGGGTGGGACGAACTAGGACATTGCAATTGCTCTTAAGGATCACGTTGAATTGACGGCTCGACATTTCCATCTTTTCCAATTTTGCCGCCCCACCCCCTCGGCAGAAACTCACCCCCTCGATAGCCTACGATCGTATAACTCGGGAAAGGGAAGAGTTAGAACATTGAAATTAGTCTGTTCGCGCCAGGGCGAGGAGGGGTTTGGATGCGACTGGCGGAAGGGTAAAATGCGGAGGTGGTAGAAACTAATCCACCCTCGAATTATCTGGAGAACAAAAGTAATTTATTTGGTAACAAAAATGTACAAAAAAGGTAATCGTGACAACCGACAGTTAATCCTCGCGAATTAAGACAATCGAGCGCTCTCGCGTCGAGGATACAACCGAACTGATAAGGCCTACGGGCGATCAACCGATCGCCTGTTTAGCTTGAATATCGAAGCGTGCGACGTTGCCAAGTACAACGACACACGACAAGCGCGAATATTCCGTGAATTGGTAGGCCGAGTGAATACGGAGCTTATTGTGGTGATTCGGCCACAACATACCGCCCGCCTCGCCAGATGGGCACAGAAAGAAAAGTTAAAGGCGGTAAGCGTCGGCTCGATCGGGGCAACCGCCCGCCGTGGAACTACGTCTCGGTCACGTCAACGTTCGGTACGACTGGCGGCTCGTCCGGGTCGTGTACTGGTAAGAGCACGAGCTTCACGATGGGTCGACGATAGGTGGAGGCCGCCGTCTTGACGGTGACGACGCGAGTGAGTCCATCCGATCCGGGGTGAGTCTCGATCACCCGAGCAAGCGGCCACTTCGCTGGCGGTCGTAACTCATCTCGGATGAGTACGAGATCCCCAATGGCGAAGTTACGAGTGGGTGTTGTCCACTTGCTGCGTTGTTGAAGATGGTGTAGGTACTCCGAAGACCATCGTCGCCAGAAGCTTTCAAGCATATGTGTGGTAAGCTGCCACCGTCCCAGTCGTCCGACGGGGAGATGGGACAGGCTCGGTTCCGGCGGTGTGGTGGGAGCACCTCCAATCAAGAGATGCCCAGGCGTGAGTGCTACCAAGTCCGCAGGATCCGAACTCAGCGGGCAAAGAGGACGAGTGTTCAGACAGCCTTCGATCTGCGTGACTACCGTGGAAAACTCCTCGTACGTCAACGGCGTCTCCCCGATCACTCGGCGAAGGTGATGTTTGGTAGCCTTGATCCCGGCTTCCCAAATGCCGCCGAAATGTGGCGCATGAGGGGGAATGAAGTGCCACTGGGTTCCATCGTTGGCGAGGGCAGCCGCGATTTCTCGTGACGCGGCGGAGGCAGAGAGAAACATCGAACGGAGCTCGCGATCGGCTCCGGTAAAGTTGGTCCCGTTGTCGCTGTGCATCTCGGCACAGATACCTCGTCGCGCAGTAAACCGCTTGAAGGCTGCAATGAAGGCGTCGGTAGAGTAGTTCCCTACGACCTCGAGATGCACGGCTCGTGAGGAGAGGCAAACGAAGAGCGCTATGTACGCCTTGATTGTTGTTCGACCCCTACCGGAGCTAGCCCGCAGCAGAAACGGTCCGGCGTAATCTAGCCCGGTTTTCTCGAAGGGACGCGCAGGGTTTGCCCTTGAAGGCGGCAACTGTCCCATCATTTGACGTGGGGTGGCTGCTCGATGACGAGTGCACTTCACGCAACGATGGACCAAGGCGCGGACTCGGTTTCGTCCGCCTAGAATCCAGCAGAAGCGGAGGAGGTAACTCATGGTGAGCTGGGGCCCTCCATGCAACGTGACTTCGTGCGCGTGGCGGATTAACAGTTCAGTAAATTTTGACGAGCCTGGTAATATGACCGGGTGACGTTCCGCGTAGGAGAGGATGGCGTGCTGAAGCCGTCCGCCAAGGCGGAGTACACCGACGTCATCGAGAAAGGGGTTGAGGCGTCGTAAGGGACTGCGCGAGGGCAGTATCTTCCCCTTTCGTAGCGAGGCGATTGCGTCCGGGAAAGCCTCGATCTGCGTGATGGTGATCCAGCGTTGTCGAGCGGCGGTGATTTCGTTGGCGCAGAGGGGGCGTACATCCCTCGGTGATTCGTGCAGGTCTGGCCTGTTCCGTTGTCGGAGACGTAGGCACCACGCAGAGACCCGGAGGAGACGCTGAAGGCGCGAGAAGCGCTCAAGAAACTCATTCTGTGGTGGGGAACACACGGCGTGAACGCGGCTCTCGACACGCATGTCGAGGTCAGTCAATGGTGTCGGAGTAACAGCTCGTTGCGGCCATGCTGACGGGGGCTTCCGGAGCCAGTCAGGGCCTTGCCACCAGATCTGAGCGCCGAGGAGTTGGCGCGGTAAAATTCCTCGCGTGGCGAGGTCTGCGGGATTGTCCTGAGATTTTACATGATGCCACGTCGCATTCGGCAGCAGCGAGTGCACTTCCGATACCCGATTCGCGACGAATGGCACCCATCGAGAGGGGTGTCCGCGTAACCATGCGAGAGTCACGGTCGAATCGGACCACGCGACCGATTCTTCTTCGAGGTCATCCTGAAGCGCGGTCTTGACGGAGTTCATAAGGCGCGCGAGAAGTACGGCTCCGCACAACTCCAGCCGAGGGAGACTCACAGATTTCAACGGAGCGACCTTCGTCTTTGCGACGAGCAGCGAGACGGAAGCCGGTCCGTCCCCGTCCGCGGTTCGGACGTAGACTGCTGCTGAATATGCTCGTTCGGAGGCATCCGAGAATCCGTGGAGCTGGTACCGACGCGGACGAGATGATGGACCGAGCCAACGCGGAATGGCCAGGTCCTCGAGGGCTGGAAGCGCTGATCGAAGCAGCAACCATGCTGCAAGAGTCTCCTGCGGAAGAGGCTCGTCCCAGGCAACTCCAGCTGCCCAGGAGTCTTGAAACAGTATCTTTGCTCGTATGAGTACCGGTGCGACCCATCCGAGCGGGTCGTAGGTGCGAGCGAGCTCGGAAAGAAGCGTCCTCTTTGTGGCACTTGTGTCTTGGAGATTCAGATTGAGTTTGACTGAGAACGAGTCGTCGGATGGTCTCCAAACGACCCCCAGCGTTCGTATCCACTCGTCGGGTTCGAACGATCGCGTAGTGAGGCAAGTCGATGCGCAGTCTTGGTGTTCGACGAGCAAGTCGGGCGAGTTCGAGGTCCACTTGCCCAGCTCGAATCCTCCACTCCTAAGCAGCTGAATCAACGCTGTCTTCAGTTCTTGAGCCGTTGTGAGATCGTCTGCGCCGGTCAACGTGTCGTCGACGTACGTGTCGCGCTGAACAGCGAGTGCCGCGTTCGGGAAGCGATGTGCTTCATCTTGCGCGAGCTGCTGAAGCATTCGGATGGCCAGATACGGCGCACACGCAGTTCCGTAGGTGACGGTAAGTAGCTTCATGTCCTGTATAGGTTTGTCGGGCGACTCTCTCCACACGATTCTCTGAAGGTCGCAGTCGTCAGGGTGGACCTTGATTTGTCGGAACATTTTTACTATGTCCGCGGCAAAGACTATGCGATGTCTCCTCCATCGCATAAGAACTGTGGTGATGTCAGCCTGGAGCTTCGGTCCGGACGATAACAGGTTGTTCAGAGATTGACCCGACGAGCTAGGGTGAGACGCGTTGAAGACTACGCGGAGTTTCTTCTTCCCTCCCACTTCACGCACGACCGCGTGGTGCGGCATGTAATACCGAGGCGCATAGATACCAGCGCTCGCGACTTCCGTGGCTGGCATCATGTGGCCTAGCGCGAGATATTCCGATAGAAATTTCGAATATTCGGTTTTGATCTCGGGATCGCTCTCGCGGCGTCGTTCGCCTCGGACGAGAGCGCGACACGCGAAGTCCCGTGAGTCTCCGAGACTCCCGGCGGGATCGTTTCGAAGAGGGAGTCGAACGACGTAACGACCCGATGAATCACGACGATGAGTCTCTTGGAAGAGCGTCTCGCACATTTGCTCGTCCTCGGTGAAATGGCGAGTCGTAGGTAACTCGTCGATCTCCCAGAATCGTCGCACGAGCGCTGAGAGGTCGGTATCCGTGGCGCAATGGTGCACCCGCAAGCCGCGCGGGGACTCGTTCGATGGTGAAGGAACCACGGTGGTTGGTCCCGTAAGAATCCAGCCGAAGATTGTTTCCTGAGCGAGTGGCGCTCCGGGGGGTCCGTAGAGCATCCCGCGTAAGAGCACCTCCCGATACACGTCCGCCCCCAGGATCATGTCAATCTTTCCGGGCGTGTTGAATTCGGGATCGGCTAGTTGCAAGCCTGAGATGTGACTCCATTCTGCATAGTCCGGAACCCGGGAGGGTAGGTCAGAGGTGACCCGCGGAAGCACGCACGCGGCAACGGATACCTTCATCGAGGGGTCCAAACGGGAGCACACCACGATGGTGACGGCGCTCTTGGACACCCCGGCTTTCGCGCCAGCTACGCCCGCTACCGGTACGATCACTGGAGTGCGCGCCGCGCGTAACGCTTGGGCAATGGCCTCAGTGGCGAGACATCCTTCTGAGCAGGGATCGATGAGAACCCTGGCTGGTACGTGACGGCCGGACGTCGACGACAACGTGACCTGGGCGGTGCCGAGTAACATCGACCGAGATCGCGGTGCGTAGCTGCTTGCATGATTGACTATCGTAGCCGGAGCGACTTCGGGAGTCGCTTGCGCGGAGGTTTCTGCCCGTGGCGCCGATGCTACTGAGCGTTCGGCACTGTGTAGACTCGTATGGTGATTGGCTCCACACGAATTGCACCTCTTGGTTGATGGGCACGCGGCCGCCAGGTGACCATGGCCGAGGCAATTGCGACACAGTCGCAAGCGACGGAACTGCTCCTCTCGTTGCGGCAGTTCTAGTGCTTTGTACTGAGGACACGCCCCGACGTAGTGTTGTTCTGAACACAGAGGACATTTTCGCCCATTCCTCTTACTGTTCTCTGACTTACCACCCTCCGGTTGGCTGGTCGACGCCGTGTGCGTGGACAAGGAAGTCTTCTGCTTCTTTGGATTTACGGAGGCAGTGGCGTTATTGGGGTTGGAAGTCGTCGTAGGTGGATGAGCGACCTCCAGTGCACGCGTGCGAGTCTCGAGAAACGTCGAGAGTTGTGCCCACGTGGGGAATTCGCGCGAGTCCGCGCGCGAAGTTTCCCAGTCGCGACGGGTGCTTGGATCGAGCCGCTGAGTCGTGAGATCGACGAGAATGACGTCCCAATGCTCCACTGGCTGACGAAGATTCTTCAGGGCACGTACGCACTCGTTCGTGGCATCGAGCAGTTTTTTAATTCCGGAGGCGGACTCCTTACCGATCGCTGCTATCGAGTGCAGCGCTCGAACGTGGCTCTGCACCAGGATGCGTGGGTTGTCGAACCGATCGACAAGTAACTGCCACGCCTCTTCATAGTTCGCGTTTGAGACGGTGATGTTGCGTATGAGCTGGGCGGCGTCGCCAGTGACATTTGACTTGAGGTACTGCAGCTTGACCGCCGCGTTAAGACCAGGGTAGTCATGTACCATGGCTCTGAAGAGGTCTCGAAACGTTTCCCACTCACGCAATTCCCCTGAAAACTGCGGGATTTCCAGCTTGGGGAGCTTCCCCATAAGAGGGGCTGCTGCAGCGGCAGGCTCCTGTGGCACCGGTGGTGCATTCGGGGGTGGCGGCTGCGGTGCCCAGGACACGAGCAGCGCCTTGGAGTCTAGATAGCACTCTTGTACGTCGGTGAAGGTATCGTCCGTGACGTACGGCGACTGGGCGGCTCCCGGCAGCTGCAACAATCTCAGATAGGTAGACAGGTATTCTTCCCAATATTGCGAAAGGACCTGTTCCCGGGATATTATGAACGCGGGGGTTCTTTTATCGCGCGCGGTCTTCCTCAAATTTATCTCAAATTTTAAGATGAGCTGGGACGTTGCAGCGAGTGTGCCGAGACACGCATCCATCGCGCACTCTAAATATCGGAACTCGTCACAATAACGTGTACGTGCGATGTTGTCAAGACGTACGGCGCGCGGCCGTTGTAAACAGCGAGACTGCCCGGTCGCTGTACGAGTTTAACGCCCGTCGAACGGTACCGAGTATTTCGCGCACACGTATTTCACTGAGAAGTCACGAGAAATCCTTGCTGGAGGATACGACTCGCGAACGCCTTATACACTATCCCGTAGCTAACCGATTTCCTTGCCGAGAGAAAAAAAACTATTGTAATATCGGCGATTATATCGTGAGCGATTATAATTGCGAGCGACCGAGCATCGACCGAGCGAATCTCCCGAAATCGCACGCGCGCGTATATTAGGCGACCCGGGCGTGTTTACGTTGCGAGCACGACGCAGGGCAAACGGCGCGGCGAGTGGAAGCGAGAGGGAGAACCGTTCTGGCTGAACGATTCCGGCATACACAGCTGTCGACGTTAACACTGGTATTTCGCGAATTTTAATGTTTCGATTGTCACAGGCACCGTAAGATTCGTCCGATAGAATCTTTCTCACAGATTTTCGATGCACTTAAAACCTGCACAGTCACTCATCCGGCTCGAAGGACCAAATGTTCGCGCCAGGGCGAGGAGGGGTTTGGATGCGACTGGCGGAAGGGTAAAATGCGGAGGTGGTAGAAACTAATCCACCCTCGAATTATCTGGAGAACAAAAGTAATTTATTTGGTAACAAAAATGTACAAAAAAGGTAATCGTGACAACCGACAGTTAATCCTCGCGAATTAAGACAATCGAGCGCTCTCGCGTCGAGGATACAACCGAACTGATAAGGCCTACGGGCGATCAACCGATCGCCTGTTTAGCTTGAATATCGAAGCGTGCGACGTTGCCAAGTACAACGACACACGACAAGCGCGAATATTCCGTGAATTGGTAGGCCGAGTGAATACGGAGCTTATTGTGGTGATTCGGCCACAACAAGTCTTAAAATTCATACTGAATTACCGGCTCGACATTTTTACATTTTCCGATTTTGCCGCCGCACCCCCTTCCGGATACTCATCTCCCCTCTACAGCCTACAATTGTATAACTCGGGGAAGGGAAGTGTCGGACCTTTGCATTTGGTCTTAAAAATTATGTTGAATTAACCACTCGATTTTTACATATTTTCTGATTTTTACGCTCCACCCCCTCGCCGGAAACTCACCCCCTCTACAGCCTGTCATAGTATAACTCGGAGTGGGGAAGAGTTAGAACATTGCAACTGGCCTTAAAATTCATGTTGAATTAACGGCTCGACATTTACATATTTTCCGATTTTGCCGCTCCACCCCCTCGGCGGAAACCCGCGTAGAAGAAAGTTGTATGGGAAAGGGTATTAAATTGAGTATGGGTTGAATATGGGGAATCATATGGGAACGAATATGGGGGAAGTATAATCTGACTATGGGCTTTGTTCAGTTCCCACATTCATCCCATACACTTTTCCAGACTCTTTGCCAGCTATCGGGTACGATCTCGAACATTTTCATGCAATCAACCCCACACACTTTTCCAGACTCTTTTGGTCTATCTATCCCATACTCTTTTCCAGACGCTTTCCCACCAACCGCATTAATAGAAATTTTTTGAAGGTTGTACGCGATGGTTGGGAAAGAGTCTGGAAAAGAGAATGGGATTGATTACACAAAAAATTTTGAGCCTGTACGCGATGACTGGGAAAGAGTCTGGGAAAGTGTGTGGGTTTGATTGCATGAAAATGTTCGAGGTCGTACCCGATAGCTGGCAAAGAGTCTGGAAAAGTGTATGGGATGAATGTGGGAACTGAACAAAGCCCATAGTCAGATTATACTTCACCCATATTCGTTCCCATACGATTCCCCATATTCAACCCATACTCAATTTAATACCTTTTCCCATACGACTTTTTTCTACGCGGGTTGTATCACAAACTAACTCAGCATCTGGAAACGGTGTACAAAGACGAGAGCGATGTCCAAAAGTTTGCCGCTTTACCGAACCGTAAGTAATATGCACGTAAATGCAAATAGTTTTGCCTTACCCGAACTGTTTTTTGATTGTTGATTTTCTGCCTTCGATTTCAGGTTCCACTGAGCGGCGAGCGGTAATAGATATACTACGGAAAACCGGCAACTTTATCTTCAATAAGAGTACTGAATATAATAACGGAGAACTTCTAATAAGCCGACGAACGAATGTCAAATATAATAAAACAGCCTCGGACTACAAAACTTGTGCCAACTGCTTGGAGAACTATACTGTCACTAATATTCGCCATCACGTCACTAATTGTTTCCCAGACCGGAAAAAAGCGAAGTGTCTATTCGCACTACACCGTGGTTACGGTATCCACCGTAGACGGTGTATACGGTATACCGTGCACGGATACGGTATAATTGCGGCCCGTAGGTAAATATACCGTGCACAGGATACATCCGTGCACGGTATACACCCCGCAAACGTTGTACATCCCGTGTACGGTGTATATCCCGTAGACGGTATATGTGCCGCGAACGTTGTATATCCCGTGTACGGTGTATATCCCGTAGTCGGTATATGTGCCGCGAACGTTGTATATCCCGTGTACGGTGTATATCCTGTAGACGGTATATGTGCCGCGAACGTTGTATATCCCGTAGACGATATATGTGCCGCGAACGTTGTATATCCCGTGCACGGGGTATGTCCCGTGGATACGTATCCCGTGGATGATAGGTATCCCGTGGACGATACATATCCCGTGGACGGTCTACATCCTGTGAACGGTATACATATAGCACGGTATACATATAATCCGTGAACGGTGTATTTCGCGAGCATGGTATATATCCCGTGAACGGTGTATTTCTCGTGCATGGTATATATCCCGTGCGCGGTGTATTTCCCGTTCATGATATATATCCCGTGTTCGGTGTATTTATTGTGGATAGTTATATCCCGTGGACGGGGTATATCTATTGGACGGTATATATGCCGTGGACGATACATATCCCGTGGACGGTGTATTTCACGTGCATAGTATATATGCCGTGAATGGTGTATTTCTCGTGCATGGTATATATCCCGTGAACGGCGTATTTCTCGTGGATAGTATGTATCCCGTGAACGGTGTATTTCTCGTGGATGGTATGTATCCCGTGGACGGTATATTTCTCATACATAGTATACATCCCGTGGATATGTAGCAACCGCAGTATATCCAGTGGAAGGTGTATATCCCATGGACGGTATATATCCCGTGAACGGTATACATATCTCACGAACGTTGTATATCTTGCAAATAGAATGTAACCCGTGGAGAGTATATCTCCCGTGGACGGGGTATATCCATTGGACGGTGTATATGCCGTGGACGGTGCATATCCCGTGAACGGCATATCTCCCATGAACGATACATATTCCGTGGACGGTGTATATCTTGCCAATAGTGTATAATCCGTGGACGGTATATTTTGCGTGCATGGTATATATCCCGTGAACGGTGTATTTCTCGTGGACGATTATATTTCGTGGACGGTTATATCTCATGGACAGTTATGTCTCGTGGACGGTTATATCTCGTGGACGGTTATATCTCATGGACCGTTATATCTCGTGGACGGTTATATCTCGTGGAAGGTTATATCTCATGGACAGTTATATCTCGTGGACGATATATATTGCAGAGATGGTATATATACCATGCCGGGGTACATACGGTCGACGATTTATATCACAATCGGTGTATGTCACAAACCAAGTCGGGACGATCCAACTAAGAAAAGTCATATTCATCGGACCGCATTCAAATCTTAACATCTCGGCGAAAATAAAACCTACGACAATGGGCCTTTACACGTTGTAAAGAGTGATGATTACCGTAAAAAATGAGAGATATGAATGATTATCGAATGCCTCACGGTCTTGGGGTCGGATGTTATTTCAGATATCGAAAAATAGCCATAAAGCTAATTTCACTCAAGTCAATAGACCCAAAAAGCAAAGGCATCGACGAAACTGGGACTGTTCATCAGTTAAAGTTGGACCATTGACAACACAAATGGGTTGCATGAATGGACCCCACTTCAAATATATAGTAAAGTTGTTAACAGAGTATTTCGAACACTTTTTAGTCCAATAATGACCTATCTCCCGTACTTTTTGCGTTGACATAATTCCCTTGATTCTTCTATGGCTACCAGTTGGCACTCTTCGAATTAACGGTGTCCACTCTTAGACAGAACTTTACACGCAGCCTGTCGATTTCAGGCGAGACAAATTAACTGCAAATTTCTTTACCAAAACATCGGATCTCAAGAGAAAGTGGAAAGGAAGGAAATTTCAACATTACGGTTGAGTCTCATATGTTTGACAATGTTTTAATGATATGTAACGCATCTTGTACATATAAAATTTCTTGCAGATTTTTTAATTCTCATACGTAACAATAAGATTTTTCCAAAGTACCTTAGTATATATAAAACAGTTTGTGACTCTTCTCCAAAAACTTCTAATTATATGTAAGCAACAGAATGGTAAGTACTCGAAATTGTTTAGTTGGACGTCTTTAAGAAACATAGTGGTTATGAAAAGTTTTCGACGTCTTTATGACGTTCGATTAAGCAAGTGAAACGTCATTAAGTGACTAAATATATTTTCAAGATTGGTGAAAGCGAGTCGTCATAAGCAGAGCAATATCCATTCTAGTGTCTCAGTGTAAGCTTGTGCGTTATTTAAATTTCCTTGTCACGGGAATTTATTCTATGTCATGTTAATTATTTAAGCAGCTTTGACAAAACCACGGTTTTTTAGAAGATGCCCGTTTTACCGATGCGCATTTACAGTGAAACCGAGCGAGACAAGAATCGCATCTCATACTGATTCCAATGAATCTCTTTAAGCAAATTTCACAGCTTATAATCTTAAGTTTTCTTTTGGCGTCGATATTTTTTTGAAATTGTTTGAACGTTTTCTTTTCGAAGAAATCTTTTACAAGCGTGATATTTACTTCATCATCAGCTAAAGAATCTTTCAAATTTGTTGGAGTCGTATCAAAATCATTTTGCGTTATTTGAACTCTTCGTTTCAAAACATCTTCCAATGTTTTCTCAGACAGTCGGAGCCATCTTATCATGTCTCTTGATCTTACGAAGTCAGTTTTTTCAGAAAACTTCGTAAGTATCTTACGTCTCGGTAGACCAATAGCCGTTAATTTTGATCCTCGGGGACGTCCTTTAGAGGTAACGGACATGGGCATTTTAATACGAGCAAGATCATCACTTGTAAGTTCTTCTGTTTCGGGTAGATTCTGAGTCGGAACGTTGGACGATTGTATAATAGTACTTCCGATTTGCTTCATCAACCTTTCGGTACTTTTTCTTTTGCAGGACGGATCCACGTATCCAAACTCTGACGAGGACGACCTTTCATTATTATAGGTGTAGGCATCTCTACCCGTGATAAATCGTCATTGGCCGTTTTTGATTCTAGACGCAAACGTTGCAGTCATTCCTGTATCGTTTGATGTATTTCATGTTGATTAGGTGATTCAGAAGAAACCAAACGGTCACCACAGCTCGAAGTAACGCTTTCCTAAGAAAATGTAACCACTGATGAATGTGATATATTTTCTATAGTTAACGACATATATAAAACGATTATGAGCACATTTGATTGTGAGTGACCTTGTAAATACATTACCTCCTTAATTGATATTTCCAACTGCTGCCGCCAAAATGATTCAATTTTTTTAATCGTATCGATTGCACGTTGAAGCTTGGTTTCGGTGAATACTAAAGCGTTTTTTTGTAAGTCATATATAAGAGGTGAGAGAATTTGCCGTTTTCGGGAAACACCAAGCGTTGGCCCTTTCTTCCGGGTATTATCATCGAGGCAATTTAGGGCAAGTTCGTCTCGCCCACTGAATTGATGAATAGTATCTTCCACTTTATGGACAGGACCTTCGGAGCCGTGTTCCCAAACTTTTTCAATCTCTTTCAACACACTTACTTTGTAGTGGAAACTCGCGCCACATGACAAACTGCCCACGAACATCAGATCTTTTAGAGACGAATCGAGTTCTTTTTGTTTCTCTTTTGTGTTTACACTCTTCTGTGAGATTACTCGATTAATGAGAGAAATTTGTTTGATACTCTCTGTTTCGTCATTCATCTTCAATGTCGAAAATGATCGCTGAGTTTTCTTGCAGTATTCCTTCGTCCACCTCACATTACATAACATTCTCGAGAAAAGAGGGAAATCAAAATGCTTACGTACCGCGAATATATGTCTACATGGCAACAGCGAAGATGTCCATGTATTGCATTCGCACGAAGACACAGTTGCGTGAATCATTCCTTTACGGGATTGAATAAGACATTCCTCGCCATCATCACGTTCAACCACAATATTCTGATGACTGCCAATTTCTTTCTCAACGTAGAAAAACGCTTCAAGTGTTAAATAATCCATATACTCGCGCTCGCTACTGCCGATTGGGTAATTCGTTACCTGTTGTCTGGTGAAACTCTTTGATGTCTTGAAATTTATTTCAAGGCTGTGCGACTGAATTTTTCGAGCATTCTCAAGCACTCGACTCTTTCACTTCTTGATATGTTCATTTTGTCTCGACTAATTTCACGAGAGAAGGTTCTGAGAGTATGAAACAGGCAGATGTATATAGGTACATTAGGAAACACTTTCTTCAGTACGTCTCTTTCGAGGAGATCTTTATCTCCCATTATGCAATTGATCCTTAAGCACGCGGCAGCATTCTCCGATTTAAACGATTCAAGGAACCATTTGAAAGTTTTATAATCTTCCCGTACGAATAATGCGACGGACACTATTTCCGTAGACGCATTTGAATCTTCGACAAGTAAAAGCATCACTGTCAGATTAATCGAGAGAAGCTTGTAAGTACCGTCGATGAGTACGATTTCTGGCCATGCATGCATTGACCGCCTTATATAAGGAGTCGAAAAATAAATCCCTTTAAATTTGTCGTTTTCGCAAAAGACTCTTGACGTCGCTCCTGCAAGAAGAAAATTATGTGAGAAATGAAACCGAAGAGTTTTTGACCGTGAATGCATGCGATGATAAAAAAACATGACAGGATTCAGAGTATATCATGAACATAACAGAAACACTATCCGTTGCTATATGTGATAACATGAACAGTTCCAACACACCGAAAGTTTGCTCGGATTTTAGATACGTGTACCGCCATCTTATTCAAAATCAATATACTGCAGTTAGAACTGTCAAAAATATTACCCCTTTTCTCCAATTCACTAATCATTTCTGTCAAATCGTCTGTCCGCCGAAGAGTCGCTTGAATATTTGACAAATCTTTAAGAGTGACAAACTTATCAAACTCATTCATCAGCTTCGTTTGCAGCATTTTCTTATTGCATCGAAGTTCCAGTGCTTCCACAGCCATTTGTCGTTCTTCGGATGCTAGCCTTCGTACTTCTGGTATATACTTGTAGAAGGCCTGAATAAATTAATAAAATTAATGTGACGGATGGCCGCTTGGGTCTTAGGATATTCGAATCAAGTCCAAGTCGGATTGAATATATGAGTCTTTTATTAATCGTGGCAATTAGAGTGTTAATCGGGAGAGTGTACCGTTCGGAGGCTAGAGCTGGACTGACGTGAAGCGGGCGTGAAGCTGAGGGCTTCGCGCTCGCTTCACAATGGAATAAAGAGTCACAGAGTGTTTAGTCTAGGAGATAAGTGGCCGCTCGCGGCGGTCCGGATGCTCGATAGCCTTAAGGGCTTCTTTGAAGAGCGTATCGAACGGAAACTCCGTATCGATACGCTCGGATAAATATTAAAGTCGGTTTAAACAAAATATGAGGCTGCGGCCGTTACACTCCCCCTCTGGGAGGAAACGATGCCCCCGCATCGGATATTACGGATTTTACATTTGGCAAAATTTGTTAAGTGTGACTCGATATAATTTAAAAGTAATTCGGTTTTTTAAGATATTTTCATTTTGTGTAAGTTGTGTAATGTTTTCTAAACATGTGTTTTGATTGTTATTTGATTGATGATTGTTGATTGTTGATTGTTGATTGTTGATTGTTGATTGTTGATTGTTGATTGTTGATTGTTGATTGTTGATTGTTGATTGTTGATTGTTGATTGTTGATTGTTGATTGTTGATTGTTGATTGTTGATTGTTGATTGTTGATTGTTGATTGTTGATTGTTGATTGTTGATTGTTGATTGTTGATTGTTGATTGTTGATTGTTGATTGTTGATTGTTGATTGTTGATTGTTGATTGTTGATTAAGTAAAACTCCTGATTGTTGTCCATGTTGGTTTGGATGATTGAAATCCCTTGGTTTTCATGTTTGTTGCGGTACACTCCTGTTGTTCTCCAATAGATGAGGGTCGTTGATATCTGTAACTAAGTAAAACTTTTAGTTGTTCGTGTTAGTGGGAGTGGTTTGGTTATGTTGGATGGGTTTAAATTTGGTGTTAAAATGGTAAAGAGATATAAAAAAATTTTGTCCTGTTTTTTTTTTTTTGGTGTGAGACGTTGCTCAAGTCCGCTCGCCTCCAAAACTCTTTTGGAGCACCGCGGAGAATTGGAGCAGCGACGTAGTCGCGAGGAACCAAGCGCATCGATAAGGTAGAGCGCACGAGAGACCGGCTGATACCCAAAGAGTCGACAGCCAGAAGCAGCCTATCTTACCCCGAGACCCAGCGCGCATTTTGGAGCACGCGCCTGTCACGCAGCGATTGCGTCAGCCGCGCGTGATCACCGGTGGCGCGGAAAGAAGGGCCGATTGACGTCACATTGACGTCACGCGGCCAGGAAGGGGACACAGATTCGGGCCGTGCGCACCCGGCGCTCGGATATAAAAGGAGACCCGAACGCATGGAGTCTCACTCTTAGCTGAACGGTGACTTCGCTCACCACTAAGATTCCCTTCCATCAAGCATCGGCAACTTTCTTTGGGGACAAAGATAACTGCTGCTGTCTTGATTACCCCTTTACCTGAAATACAGCGTCGGCGACTTCTCTCGGGGACGGGAGTAACTGCTGCCGTCTGTGAGCCCTTCCTCTCTGAAATATACAGCGTCGGCGACTTCTCTCGGGGACGGGAGAGACTGCTGCCGTCTGTTTCCCTGGCCAATCTTTTTCTTTGTATTTTTTTTAGATAGAATTTATATCAGCGCGGATTTAATTATAATAAGATTTTTTTTTTGTACCAACGATTTGGACTGTAATTAAAATAAAACAAAAATATTTAATTGACGTCAAATTCCATCTCGAATTTTTATTCCACAGCACCTGCCCTCACAAGATTAACAAGTGAGCAAAGAACTCACATAACGTCGCTTTTGGAGCAGAGAGCTGTAAGCCTCCAAAAGTGAAACGTTACAACTGGCGCCCAACGTGGGGCAGGTGCGCTAAAATTCGAGTCTCTAATTAATAAATAACTTGAATAAAAGGTCGAGTCATTTTTTTTATTTACTACGGTAATTAAAATAAATAATAATAAAAAATAAAAGATGTCAGACATCAAGCGCGATGTATCATCCGGGGACGAATCCCTGGATGAAAACAAAAAAGAAAAAAAGATCCCGAAGAAAGATCAACACGATGTAAAACAGAAGAAGAAGCCGCGAACGGATAAGCGGCAGGAAAATGATCCGGAGGAAGAGACGACCGCGATCAAAGATCAAGAAGAGAAAGAACAGGAGGAACAACCTGCCGATAATCCTACAGAGGAGGAAGTTCAAGAACTCCTCGACTCAGGAGTCGGAATTAATGCCGGCGATATCACACTCCCGCACAAGTCATCCGAGGTGTTTTTGGATCCCGAACATGGGAAGTTTGGAGAGACGACCAACCCGCTCGCCAAACAAACTAAGGCGAAACGAGTATTGGCAAAATCTCGAGAATCGACAGCTACCGAAGAAGTCATGCTCGACATCAGGCAAGCGATCCGAGACCTCAATGGACGTATGGAGGAACAGCGGCAAGAATCCAAGAACCAACGTGCCGAGATAGTGAAAATTCTCGAGCAACGAGATAAGTATCTGCTCGAAGCAGTAGACAGACGCCTCGCTGTAATTGAAATCCGGGTCATCGACAAAATGAAGATGGTACAGACCCAAGTTGCAACTGAGGTCCACAAAATTACCCAACCGCTTGAAAATAAGATCAAGGAGTTTGAAACAAAATTCGTGGACAACTCCGAAAGGATGAGCATACTGGAAGTAAACGACGCGCAGCAGCGACTCGGGCATCAGGAACTAGAAAAAAAGCTGCAAGCATTGGCCAATAAACTTGAGAATAAACCGGATACAGAAAGTACCCGAATTATTAAACATCCCGATAAGATACAGGAGTGGGAGCAACAAGATGCCGACTCGATAATTGAGGAAAGAACTGTCCGGGGACGATCTAGGACGTTCATTGAATCACAAATTCGTCTAAGACCACCTACGTTCGACGGCTTGGGCAAAATAAGGCCGATGAAATTTCTGCGGGAGTTTCGGCAATACTGCGAAGTCACGCAGCCAAACCTGCCGGAATTAAAATATTTGCTCGGTCAGTGTCTCGAGAAAACAGCAAAGGAGTGGTGGCTTCTCGTCGAGGAACAGATACACTCACTCGAGGATGTAGAGCGCAGTTTCCAACAAAGATATTGGAGCCGAGACGTCCAGAGAAAAATCCGTAGAAATCTGGAATTTGGATTTTTCGAAGAAAATAACTCGACGAGAGTCGAGTATGCTACCAGAATGTTCGGGAGTGCACGGGATTTAATTCCTCCTCCATCCGATAAGGAAATTGTCGGATCACTGGCCCAACATTTTACGGGCGAAATTCAGGCCACTATCATAGGGCGAGGATTCGAAACACTCGAGGCGCTCATACAATTTCTCGAAAAAATCGATCAAGGTGGACCAACTAACGCCCACCGAAATAAAGAAGCAAATAAAAAATCGGAGACGCAAAACAAGGCCTCAGAAAAGCCGAAACCGGCTAACACATCCGGTGTTCCGAATCAACAACCTATGCAGACGAACCAAGGTTGGGGGGGGCCGCGAACATGGAGTAGACCGTATAATGCCGGGGAACGGTCCCAAAATCAAACTGCTCCCCCGAAACCAAACAATACGGTCCAAGCGTTAAAAACGCAAAAGGATTTAGAGAAGCCGAGTACATCGGCGGCGGGAAACGCATAGCCGTTGTACCCGTCCCGGCGAACAAAAATTTAGTAAACGACAGGCGGTGTACAACGGGAAAACGAATCAAACATGAAGAAGAAGAGAGAAAAGGGATCCCGATAAATACGATTTTCTCTGACACACGAGAATTTTTGATGGGGGACCAAATTAACGAGGAAAAATTCCCGTTAGTGGAGTGTCCGGAAATTTATGCAAAGATAGAGGGAATCCCGGTCACCGTGCTGGTAGATAGCGGTGCAAAAGTCACCGCGATATCAGAAGAATTCTTCGTGGAGAATCGGGAAGTTTTTAAGAACTGTCCTATTCTCCCGGTGACCGGGGTTACTGTAAAGGGGGCAGTCAAAGGACGACCCTGCAAAATAAATAAACAAATAATGGCGACCACGGAAATCGGGAAGATCCGCATATACGTAAGATATTTGGTCATTCCAGGACTAATCCGGGATGCACTTTTCGGAGTCGACACCCTACATCCTCTAAGAAGCCTGATCGACCTCGAGAACGAGACTCTCAAGGTTAAATATAACGAGCTTACTGACACGGTACCGACAAACACCGTACAGAAAGAGGAAGAAAAATATGGGTCAATCGAATCAACGAAGGAAACGACTACAAAAGGTCAGGAAGAAGTTAAAAGAGGAGCAATAAAAAAGGAAAAAAAAATGCTAACAAAATCGGTGCAAAAAAAAAAAAATAAAAAAAAAATCAAGCAAGCTCCCGAGGAGGTAGCAGTCGAGCATATGACGAACAGCCAAAATAACGAGAACGAAATTACCATCAAGGAAATCGACACCGTTGTAGATGAGGCAAATCTAACGACAATGGAACAAAAGAAACAGCTGCGTCAGACACTGTGGACATACCGAGACGTGTTCCGTAAAACACCCGGTAGAATACAAGTATACGAACATCGGCTCGAAGTTACGACTGATACCCCGATAGTCGCGCATTCGTACCCGATACCCATGCTATATAAGGAAAAAGTAGACCGAGAAATCGAAAAATTACTAGAGTTGAATATTATTCAACGATCTACAAGCGCGTGGGTAAATCCTCTGACTGTCGTCGATAAGAAAGATGGCACTGTTCGGCTTTGTTTGGATGCAAGGAAACTCAATCAGGTTTTAGCGAATGACCATGAGTGCACTCCAAATACTGAGGAGATCTTTCAGCGATGCCATGCTGTTAAAGTCATGACTAGCCTTGATTTAACAAATAGTTTCTGGCAGGTTCCGTTGCACCCGGACTCGCGAAAATACACGGCGTTCAGACACAGGGGCCGAGTATACGAGTTCGTGGTGACTCCATTTGGACTAAAGACTAGCACTTCGAGCCTGCTGCGAGCTCTCGATATTGTGCTGAGGAACGTCGGAGAAAACGTGATAAATTTCGTCGACGATCTCCTGTGCGTCTCGAACAATTTCCAAGAGCACATGGCACATCTCGAGGCACTCCTCGAAAGACTTGCCAAACATGGAATGACATTAAAGTTAAGGAAGGCACAGTTTTTCCGCAACGAAATAGACTTCCTCGGACATATAATTACTACGGAAGGGATTAAACCACAACCCGAGAAGGTGAAGGCAATTCATGACTTCCCGGCGCCGAGGAACTTGAAACAACTTCGAGGATTTCTCGGTTTAATCAATTACTATACAAAATTCACAAATCGACATGCCGAGGAAACCCTCCCGCTTCTCGAGTTACTCCATAAAGGGGTGAAATGGAGATGGGAGGAGGCCGAAAAAATCGCTTTCGATCGAATAAAAAAGTTATTTATCGAAAAGGTTCTCCTCAAACACCCGGACCCCTTAAAGGGGTATATTTTGCAGACCGATGCAAGCAATTACGCTCTCGGAGGCACCTTGGCACAAAAAGATGCCAATGGTGAGCTCGGAGTGGTGGTATTTGCCAGCCGAACGCTCAAGGGAGCCGAGCTCGCATATACCACCACGGAGAAAGAATTACTCGCGATAGTATGGACACTAAAAAAGTTTAGGACATACGTGTACGGAGCAAAAGTGACAGTAATCACGGATCACAAAGCCGTAATATTCCTAAGGAATTGCCAACTCCTTAACGATCGACTAACAAGATGGGTTTTGGCAATTCAGGATTACGATTTAACTTTCGAGCACTGCCCGGGGGCAAGAAACATCGTCGCCGATGTGTTGAGCCGTGCTCAACCCCCGGGGGTAGGTGAAAAAAAGGGGAAAGAAATAATCATCGCAGCGCTACTCGCAAAGAAACCCCCTCGGCATATCATGGAAGGAGTACGGATGTTAGCCCGATGGCAAAGACAAGATGAACGATTAGCAAAAATCATTGTAGAAGTGACGGACGATGACCCGAAATATCGATTCCAAGATGAAGTCCTTATAAGGGTTTACCCATCCGGGGAAGAAAAAATAATGATTCCTAAACCGTTCATAGACGATCTTGTGTGGTACACTCACGAAAGCTATGGGCATGTAGGGGCCAAGAAAGTATGGAAGATTCTCCAGGAAGACTTCGCATACCCGCGGTTTTATCATGTAATACGCGGCTTACTGGCAACGTGCGACTCATGTCAGCGTAACAAACATCCGAATCAACATTCATACGCGGCACAACAAAATCTGACTCCGGAAGGCCCGGGAGATTTAGTCTCGATTGACTTTTATGGACCTCTGCCTACTGGAGCGGGAGGCATGAAATATCTGCTCGTCACGATAGACGCATTTTCAAAATACGTTGTCCTCTATCCGCTAAAAACCGCTACGGCCACGACCACCTTGAACAAGATCCTAAAGGATTATATTCCGAAGTATGGGAAGCCAAATAAATTGCAGTTCGACCATGGAACGCAATTTACGTCAAGAAAATGGCTTGATGCCCTCGAGAGCGAACGAATACAACCGATCTTCTCTTCCATTCGACACCCGCAGGGAAACATAGTAGAGCGAGTGAATCGCGAATTAGGCCGATTTTTTCGCTCGTTGATAACCGGCCGACACTCGTCGTGGGTGAAATGGGTTAAAATCATTGAAAGCTGCATTAATGAAACCCACCATGAGACGACGGAGTTTACTCCAATCGAGCTACAACTAAACAAAAAACCTACACGTGTGTGGAGACAGTGGCTCCGCATAGTCGGTGATCAAAATAATGATGAAAAAAATTACGAGCAAAAATTAATGCTCGCCGCCGAACGAATTCGAAAAAAGGGTTTAAATCGAGCGAAAAGATTCGATAAAACCCACAAACTAATACAGTTTAATGAGGGAGATCTCGTGCTCGCTAAAGCGTGCAACGTAAGCGATCCAGCTAACAAAATGATAGCAAAATTCTTTTCGATTTACGAAGGACCGTATCGTATCAAAAAACAGATAGCGACGGCCACATACATTCTAGAAGGAATAAATAACGGGATAGAGCGTGGCATGTATCATGCGGGAAATTTAGTCAAATATTTCCCGCGTGCAGCAATGCCAAACGAGGTTTCTACGACAACACCAATAGAGTAAGGTCCGTGCGTTCGAAGAATAGGGAGAGGTAGAGAGAATATAGCTATAAGGTTTAAGTAGGAATAGAGATAAGAAACACAAAGGTGTCGAGCCAGTCGATCACCGAGCATCGAAACATCAACACGTGCGAAATGGAGACGCAAACCGAAAAATATTTCGGGAGACGGCATTTTACATGCCAAACGGGAGAGAAGGGCAAGTGGGAAACCATTGGAGCACCTTCCAACGATGGTCGAGTTTTGTTTCCCCTTAAATGGAGCGGTGATCCAGGCCTGGATACATCAAGCAAAGGCAAAGGAATACAAACTACGAAGACAGTGCTAAAGGACAAAATAACACAAACGAAAATCAGGGGATTAGGAAAGTGCCAGAAAGAGATAATTGTCCAGGAGGATCTCGAGGTTCGAGCGATACTCCACGAAGTCACAACGGTGCCACTCCTGCTGTCTCCAATCCGAGAGGATATGTATGGATTTATCGAAGTGACCGATGAAAACATTAAATCATGGATGCCGGGTGAATCAGCCGGACAAAATAACAAGGATCTCAGAGAAACGAGCTCCGAAATAACCGAAGGGAATATTCGCGCAAATGGTCGAAATAAAAGACGCCAGAACACAGCGAAGTATCAAGAGAAGAAGCGACGGCGCCTCCGCGAATTGTTTAATGATAAGTAAAACGAAAAAAAAAAAAAAAAAAAAAAAAAAAAATTTTTATAAAAACATTCTATATATATATATATATATTATTTTTAGTGATATAAAAAAAAAAAAGGTTTTCATTTAAGAAGTTTTTTTTTTACACGAAACAGTAAAAAGGAAATTAAAAATTAAAAATTAAAATTTTTTTTTAGATATTTTTAGTTCTAGAGATGAAAAGTTTTTATTTCAAGAGGTAAAAAAATGTTCTCTAAAAAAGAAAAAAAAAAGAGTTTAAAAGTTTTTTTAAAAAATATTTTCGGTCAAATGACAAAGGGTTTTGAGTGAAAACAGTTTTTTTTTTAGGGAGTTATTTTTAAGGTAAAAGGAAAAATTTTTTTTTTTTTGAGAAAAGGATGAAATTATACTTTCACTTACAAAGATAAAGTTTTTTTTAAAGAAAGGATATCGATTTTTGCAACAGAAAGACATTTTTTTTTGCTTAAAAGGAGCCAAAATACATTTAATAAGAATAGTTTAGAGTTAAACGATTAAAAGAGAACGAAAACCGATTCGACAGTCAGATGACCAAGTGCCCGGTTAATTTACCATGGCTGCCGCGAACGCCGCGACAACCTGATTTTTATATCAGCCATGGCGAAAGAAGCATGGTGCACCATAAGCACTGGCGCGGCGCCACGGACACCTCCATTCAAAATAATAACACGGGAACAAGAGGCCGCGGCCGGAATCTCACCGCAACAAAGTCACGTGCTTAAAAATAGTGCAAAGTAGCAGCCAAGCCGTCGACACGTGCTCCGAACAAAGAGAAAAATTAGTACAGGCAGGGAGTCGAAGAGGAAGTCTTCGAATATAGACTAATTAGATTATAAAAAAAAAAGGGGGAGAGTGATCGACATGGGAGCGATACCTATGGAGTATCGACTCCAAGAGCGCTGTTTCGAGGGCTATGTCATCCGCATTGTCGGGATCGACAGGATCTCCCTCACGACCCAGGATCTTACTCGCGATGCCTTGCGGATTCGTCCCGAGTTAGAAGAAGCAGCACTGGCACAGGAGGAAGGTCCGGAAGAAATTATACCGGAACGATACTACATCATTGAGCTCAATGATGAGTACCACCGAGCCAGATGTGTTCAGGGGGCGTCGGACGGAAGATATTGGTTCTATCTCGGTGATATCGAGCTCCATGTATTGGCAGGAAGAAATTCGGTGTCTGAGATGCCCAAGCACCTCCAAGTCGCGCCATGGCGGGCAGCGGAAGTAAGGCTGCGGGACGTGCTGCCAGTTCCTGGGAAATGGAAAGCCAGCACACAAAGAGCCATCGACCAGGAATGGCGTCGGAGGGTTCTCCTGGTAAAAACCCACGGAGAGAGCGAACCCGAGCAGCCACCCATCGTGGATATTTTCCGGCTCGAGAACGGGCGCCCGGAAAACATGGGCGATTGGCTGATCGCCGAAAAGTTGGCGCTCCCAAGGGCTCCCCTGGAGTAATGGGCTCCTTAAAAACTTTTGCGCTATCTGTGATCTCGTTATTATTATATTTAAAATGTTTTTTTTCTGTTTATTGTTGTGTTTTTTGTTTATTGTATTTTTTTTTCTCGGTGCCAGCACAGTATGTGCAGCTCCACCACGGAACTCTTAGTTTCAAGTCGTTAAAATGTCGCGAATAACAAGCCAAGTTCTGCTGTAAGAGTCGACGCGTACGACCGCACCGATTCACTTTATATTTTTTTTTTGTGTGTATCTCTCGATTCGATCATTATAAATAGGCTTAAAATCATTGAAGGCAGCTGAAGCTCAATCAAGTCCATTTTTTTTCAGAACACGGTATAGGAATAACCGATTTTTTTTTTGTTTTTTTTTTAGACTGATTTTTTTTTTAAATGTATTTTCAAACTGGAAAATGCGATCAGGACTTTCTCCGGATCTCTGCCAATCCAAGGACAATCCTCGCGTTTGTCTGCGAAGAAATAGGGATTTGTGTAGGGGTAGAATCTCCTCAAAATGGTAGAACCGATATAAATATTGTTTTATATATATATTTTTTTAATTTATTTCATCCTCCGTGAGGTGATTTTGAATAAATTCTATTCATCGTAGATGCTGTGATTCAAAGGTCGAAACATATTTTTCGATCACTAAATAAAAATTTTGATACAAAATCGAAAGGGGAATGAGTTTGTGTTTTTTTTTTGGGACAATCGGGTGGGTCGAACCTTTGTTATTTCTGTTTGTTTCAGGTAAACAAAAGCGCAGAGGAACTCACGCGCTTTGGTTTGGGGGGGCGTTGAGACGTTGCTCAAGTCCGCTCGCCTCCAAAACTCTTTTGGAGCACCGCGGAGAATTGGAGCAGCGACGTAGTCGCGAGGAACCAAGCGCATCGATAAGGTAGAGCGCACGAGAGACCGGCTGATACCCAAAGAGTCGACAGCCAGAAGCAGCCTATCTTACCCCGAGACCCAGCGCGCATTTTGGAGCACGCGCCTGTCACGCAGCGATTGCGTCAGCCGCGCGTGATCACCGGTGGCGCGGAAAGAAGGGCCGATTGACGTCACATTGACGTCACGCGGCCAGGAAGGGGACACAGATTCGGGCCGTGCGCACCCGGCGCTCGGATATAAAAGGAGACCCGAACGCATGGAGTCTCACTCTTAGCTGAACGGTGACTTCGCTCACCACTAAGATTCCCTTCCATCAAGCATCGGCAACTTTCTTTGGGGACAAAGATAACTGCTGCTGTCTTGATTACCCCTTTACCTGAAATACAGCGTCGGCGACTTCTCTCGGGGACGGGAGTAACTGCTGCCGTCTGTGAGCCCTTCCTCTCTGAAATATACAGCGTCGGCGACTTCTCTCGGGGACGGGAGAGACTGCTGCCGTCTGTTTCCCTGGCCAATCTTTTTCTTTGTATTTTTTTTAGATAGAATTTATATCAGCGCGGATTTAATTATAATAAGATTTTTTTTTTGTACCAACGATTTGGACTGTAATTAAAATAAAACAAAAATATTTAATTGACGTCAAATTCCATCTCGAATTTTTATTCCACAGCACCTGCCCTCACAAGATTAACAAGTGAGCAAAGAACTCACATAACGTCGCTTTTGGAGCAGAGAGCTGTAAGCCTCCAAAAGTGAAACGTTACAGGTGATGATGTCCGACTATTGTTTTCCTTTTTCTCCGTGTATTTATTCCATTTTTATTGTTTTGTGCTTTCCTTGGTAGTCTATTGTTTGTTTGTATCCATTTTGTCCTTTAAATTATTTCCTTGGGGTGTTTTTGTTGTATAAAAATTGTCGATATTAATGCCTGTAACATTCTAATGCCTGATTAGTAGTTAGAGTTAGTGGGTTGGATGTGTTATTAGGGAATGGAAGTTTTGACTCTGGAAATAGGTAAAATTATTAACATATATCTTAATAATGAAGTATAGTATAAATATATTGGCCAAAAGAGTAGACAATGGTTAGGTTGAGCAATTGAAAAATATAATAAAACAGAATGCTATTGTTCCCATACGATTTTTCTTTTTTTTATTATATATTAAAAAAAATACTGTCTTTCCTCTTTTTTTTTTATTATTGCATTCAAGTACGCGTCGCAGAGCATGTCCCAGCGTAGTCAGACATTGTATATAAACATCCGTTTTTTTTTGTTAGGTTGTAATTGTCTCAATTTTGTTTTTATTTTATTTGTTTCCATTTTTCTCATGTTCCGGTTTATGAAGTATATTTGATAATTAAATATATTGTATGCTCAATTATATCGGAGTAAATGTAGCTTAAATATATGAGTGAATAAGTATATGGGTTTTGTGTGTATTTGTTTAGTTGTGATTTGTTTTTAAGAAGTGTAGTCCTATTACTATGGTTTATCCTATTTCCTGGTATTCCGAAAAAATAATTTGCAGTTCGTTTGGTTGTATTAAGTGTTTGGATGGCTTGGTGTTTATCTACATTCTGTGTGTTTCCGGTTTTTCTGTGTATCTGTTTAATTAAATATTTCGAATGTTTACTATGTGCAAGATGTGCGTGTTGTCTGTACGTGTAGTTCATTTGTCTTATATCTAGTCTTAACTAAAATATTAATGAATATTCTCCTATTTTTATGATTTTTTTTTGTCGATGATCGGGATGTTTATTTAAGCCACGAATGCGTATTATGCGCTTCCAGGCGATGTTATGCGATTTGCTGTTAGTTTCGATAGAAGATTGCTGATCGTTTCTGGTTGTGCTTTTTTGCGTGGTATGAGTGTCATTGGTAGATAATTGTTAGCTTTCAGTCCATCAATTTTTACATGACAATGAATTATTGGCGGTGACCTGAAGTTCGGCGGCACTGATGACTGTACAGTGCGCAAATCGGTGATATTTATGTTTTCGGGCATTGACGGTGACCTAAAGTTCGGTTGCACCGGTGTTTCTGCTGGACGTTGCTCGGAACCATTTGTTCGTTCAGCGTTTATCGATGGTAGTCTAATATTGGAATGCACGGGTGATGGAGCATCCATTTTGGATTTCGATGCGCATTCAATACAGCTGAAAGGCGATGGTAAACTTCCGAGTTCTGAAACGTTTCTGGGAATCGGTGGTGATCGGAAGTTCGGTGGTACTTCCTGTGGTATGCAGTTTTCATTTCTCTCCGATGCGCTTATTTCTCGATGCCATGGTGGAACGAATTCTCGCAAATCAAATGCTATTGGTGGTGATCGCGTTTCATTTGTTGTATCGCTATTTACTGGCTGATTTTCGAGTTCCGCGGCATTACGTTCTCGTGACAGTTCCGGATTCAGTTGTATTGATGGTTGTACGGAGTTTTCCGATTTTGATATTTTTTCGTCGCGAGTTGGCAGTGAGTTATCAAGTTGCACTAGTATTTGTGCGGCTTTCGGAGGGCAGTCCTTTTCCTGTATAATTGTTGGAGGTGATCTGAAGGTTGGTTTTACGGGTGGTTTACCACTATTTTCGTCACCAGACGATTCTCCGATGTTCGTCGGCAACGTTTTGATTCCCTTGTTGAAGTTTTCATTCTCGGATTCTGTTTCGTTTTCCGTTTCATTTTCCTTATTTGTAGCGTTTTGGTTGTCGTTTTTGGTTTTGGTTCCATTATTTTTTTCGCTTTTGTCACCGTATAAGTAGCCGGTTGCCCCGTCAGGGCTGACTTTTTCGCGAAACTCGTTTTTGTTTAGCTGCGATAAGCTTTGTGTTTTATCTGGCCTCGTTGGGCTTTCTGCTTTTTGTTGCCTCGTTGGGCTTTTTGTTTTTTGTGGCCTCGTTGGGCTCTTTGTTTTTTGCAGCCTCATTGGGCTCTCGTTGTCCTGCTCTTCTTCTGTTGTACTATCGTCTATGTCTGTATACTTATATTTTGTTTCAGTGTCATCTCGTTTCCTATGTTGTTTGCGTGGTTCGTTTATTTCTCTATCTTCGTCTTCAGATGAGTCCGCTAGACATTTTTCGATCGGTTTCCATTGTAGTTTGATTCTGCGTTTTCCTTTTAATATTTGCCTGGTCTGTTTCCATGTAGGTATTTTTATGAGTTCAGCTTCGTTTTCTGATGTTTCAGTTTGCGATGTTTCGTTGTGAATATTTGAATCAATTTTTGTGGGTACACTCTCCGTTATTTGTTTTGATTCTTTCATTTTCGGTAATTGGTTTGTTTCTTCTTGTGGTTGCTTTGTCTGTTTAGGGAGAATTTGTTTAGTTTTTTCGGCACTTGCGTCGTTCACTGTTGTGACCTGATTATTGTTGCGAAGTTTTGTGGAGCACATTCCTCCTTTCTTTTGAAGTAATCGTTGAAAAATCTGTTCGATCTGTGCCACATCGAGGTTCGAATGTTGATCAGATGCTTGCGAATTTCGTGAATCGCTGAGCCTGCTGTCTGATGATATGTCTCGATACTTTCGGTCACGTGAACTGTCTCGATAGTTTCGCTTGTGCGAGTTGTCGCGATAGTTGTTGCGATAATTGTCGCTTGAGTTATCACGATATTTTCGGTCGCGCTGATAATCGCGATATCGCGAATCGTCTCGTCGCGAATTGTTCCGATTGTCACGTGGATTGTTATAATTATCGCGCGAGTTGTCGCAGGAATCGTTGTAATTGCCGCGCGAATTATTGTAATTGTCACGCGAATTGTTTTGGTAGTTTTGATCTCGAGAATTATTTTTGCAATATCGAGAATAATTTATGTAATTTTGATCTCGGGAGTTATCACGATAGTTGCGGTTCCGCGAATTGTCTCGATAGTTACAATCTCGTGAATCTTGCTTGCGATAGTCGTATCGATCGTATGAGTCCCTATTACGATCGTCGATTTGGTTACGAGAATTTCTGTCGCTATTTTGATAACTGTTGGATCGCGAATTAATGTTTTCGCGCATTCCATTTTCGGTGTGGCGATTTGATGTTGTTCGCGTTGGATTTTCGAAGCCGTGTTTATAAAACTTCTGTCCATGTTCGTCGTTGGACTGTGCGGAACGAATTTTTGCTTTATTGGGACTATTTTCCCTGGATTCGGATTTTTCGCGGCTTCGCGTCTGATGAAGCGTTTGTCTACGCGTAAGTTCGTTTTCTATATTTATTGCTTTGTCGACTGCATCATCGAGGGTTAGAAATGTTTGTTGCATGATTATGTTCGCGATGCGATCGAATAATCCGCGGATAAAGGCTTTTATCGCGGTTTGCATTGCTTCTTGTATTCTATTTTCCAGGTACTGTTGTTGGTGTTGTTCTGTGTATACTTCTTTGAGGTGCTCTTCGATTCTTTTCGCGATTTTCCGCGTACGCATTGCGTAGTCTCTAACTGACTCGTTGTAATTTTGCACATTAGACGTCAATTCTAATTCGAAATCAGATAATTCTACGGGTTTTTCAAAGGCTTTTCTGAGATCTCTCAGGAGAGATTCGAGTGTAAGATGCGTTCTCAAATCTGCTATATCTGCAGCAGATCCGGATAATTTTAGGTTAATTATGGTTAAAAGCAGCGATTGGTCAATTTCGGGAACCATTTCTGCTACCTTTCTACAAGTGCGTAGAAAGTCGCGAACTGGTATATTTTTACCATTGAATGAAGGTATTATGCTGCAAACGTCGCAAAACGCAATATTATTGGTCGCCATTGTTGATGATGATGTATTGTATGATTATTTATTGTGTTTGATCAAATTTTTTTTTATTGTGTACTAATTGTAAGTTTGAATTTTGTATTATAATTAATTTAATTTTTTTTTCTCTTTTTTTTTTTTTAATGCATATGCTAAAATATTTGATCAAATATGTGAAAAAAAGAATGGATTGAATTGGAAACTGACATAATTTAATATTCACACGAAAAAGAAAACTTTGGCAAAGGGCACAATGAAAATAAAATTCGAAGTTATACAAGAATAAATGTAGTTAAATGAAGAGAAAAAAAAAAAAAGATTTTGTCATTGTTCACAAAGGTTTGAAAATTCTATTCGAAGTTTTATTCAAAATTGTATTTTTTTATTATTTTATTAATAATTAATTTTTTTTTTATTTTTTAAATTCGGATCCATACAATTTTTTCTATTTTTGGTATACTTTTTTTTGTGTATTTCGATAAATGTTGTATTAATTTTTTTTATTATTCGCTGCCATCTACGAGAGGCGCGTTTACTTTGTGTTGAAGTAAAGCAAAGGGCGAAAAGAGAATTGATGTATATTTGAGAAAAAAGGAAATTCTATCTTTTCCGTGAAATACGGTGGTCGTACGTCGTGACTTGCACTACGAGCACGTAACAGTGTTGCGATACGTTTTCGTGGGTCAGCGCTCATATTTCACGTATTTGATAAAAATCCAAAATAAGTAATAATAATTGGCTCAATATGCCTTACAAATAATAATAACGTCAAATAATAACATACGTTTGACAGACGTCAAATAATAATAACAAAAACAATTTAATTAATTGGTTGGTACTTACCTGTACGATGACGATAAATAATAATTTTATTCAACTTTGGTCGGTTTTGGTTGGATTTTTTTTTATTCGGCTTTTCCTGTCGTGTGTCAACCTTCCTTCCGTCGATTTATGTATTTATAAAACTTCCTTCTGCGTTTTTATTGTATTTTGACATCCTTCCTTCCTTCATATATGGCGGAGGTGGATGGTGGAGGACGGTGGGCGTCGAGACGTCGGTGCGGCGGATCGCATGCGTGGCGGATCCATGCCGCCGTCGATGACAGCTCGCCGGTGGTAACATCGGCGGCTGCCGCTGCGCGAGGATTTTTGGCGGTCGGTATACCCGACGTCGCTCGCCCACTCCGTACACTCTCACCTGTCACTTTGTTGTTGTTGGTGTTGTTTTTTTTGTCAATGTTGATATCGTGCGAGCTGGGCTCGAGCACGGGTGATGGCTTTTTTTTTCACTGAGTTGATTTTTTTTTCACTTTTTTTTGTCACTATTCGTTGTGTTTTTCTGTGCACTGTTTTTTTTTATTCACAGTGTTGTTTCTTTTTCGTTTTTCACTGATGCTAGCTGTATTCCGTTGTTTTCTTTTTTTTCCACTGAGTGTCACTGTTGGTTCTTTTTTTTTTCACTCCGTTGATTTTATTTGTGCGAGCACGGCTCGAGCACAAGTGTTAGTTCCGGGTGTGTGTGAGCTGCGGCTCGAACACACAAGTCGCGATTTTTTTTTTTTTTTTTTTTTATAAATAAAATGATGAAATTTTTTTTTTTTTTTTTTTAATGCAGGCGTGTTTGCGTAGTAAGACCACTTCTGACACCAATGTGACGGATGGCCGCTTGGGTCTTAGGATATTCGAATCAAGTCCAAGTCGGATTGAATATATGAGTCTTTTATTAATCGTGGCAATTAGAGTGTTAATCGGGAGAGTGTACCGTTCGGAGGCTAGAGCTGGACTGACGTGAAGCGGGCGTGAAGCTGAGGGCTTCGCGCTCGCTTCACAATGGAATAAAGAGTCACAGAGTGTTTAGTCTAGGAGATAAGTGGCCGCTCGCGGCGGTCCGGATGCTCGATAGCCTTAAGGGCTTCTTTGAAGAGCGTATCGAACGGAAACTCCGTATCGATACGCTCGGATAAATATTAAAGTCGGTTTAAACAAAATATGAGGCTGCGGCCGTTACATTAAAATGAAGACCAAAAATATAGTACGAGATAGCGGAAGTAAATTACTTTAAGGAAATACTGTAGTGAGTTTTCATTTTTAAGAGAACTGAGTTATACTGATTCAAAAAACGCAGCTACACTTGTAATTGCGACCGAACCGAACATATTTAGACGTTTCAATGACAAAAATGCATAAAGTATGGTTACAACGAATGCATGTTTTCCGATATGCAGCTATTACATCAAGACCATTCAAAAAAGTGGAATAGATTCGTGCGCACAAGGTGGGAATTAATTTATCAAAAAAGCCCATCAAGAACTGCTTGGTAAATGGATGCCAGATTATAAAGAGGCAAGTTTACCGATTATATTGCAATAGACTCCTTCTGATTTGAAAATAGTCGCAAGATAATTGAACAATACCATGTTTGGGAAAGAATATCCTCTACAACATCGGCGGGATTATTCCCACATCGGCGGGATTATTGATCCACACTATCGTCAGCGGAAGCTTTCAAAATTTATTTGCCATTCATCTAAATTCTTTAAATTTTTATTTAAATTATAAATTGTTATTCATCTAAAATGTCTTTGTCCTCAATTATAAAAGACAAACAAAGGCGTGGATGTTCTCGACCACTGCAGACTACTGTCAGCGTATATCAGAGACTTGTTCGGTTCGGTGTGAAGTCTGTCAGACATAAAAACGTCGTCTTCTTATAAAGTAAAAACTCCCAAAAGTTTTTTTCTTAATGGCAGTATTAGTTGTTAATCGAATTCATAAACCTTTGAGTCAGCATGATCTTCATGTGACAAACAAGTTTTCTTAATTTCTAGAAATTGCTTATCGCGTGAGACACGAAATACCACTTGGGCGGGACACTGTATTTTGTATGTGCTGCAATAAAACAATGTTGTTAACGTTTAATAGTAGAGATTTAAAAGCTGAATTGATACTTATTTTCGATTTGACTAACTAGTCTTGTCGGAATCATTCAGGTTGACACAAACCTCCTCGTTTACTTCCCAGACTCAACTTAGAATCTGTTTGTACTACAGCTGTTCCGAGTATCTGTGAGTCAATTGCTAATATCGACTGAGTCACCTGAGTCCACGAATGTGACTAGTACGTCAAATCGAAATAGTCTGATAACCAATTGGCGCACAATATACTAATTGGCATACCTCGTTTTTCGATTTGTCTTAGAGTCGGTTCGATACGCCGTACCACCGTACTTGCAAGTATAATAAACCCACAGGTATTTTAAATCGGTGTTATATTTTGCTCCCGATTCTCCTGAAGGCAAATAACAACTTCTTTGCATTGTAAATACTTCCCTTATCGATTCACCATAATCCTCCATGAGGGATTCAACATCGCGGAAACTTTTGAACTGCAAACCCACTTCGGGAACTACAGCTCGGACAGGGTTGTCGTTGCCGGTATTCATCCTTATATTCCTAGACTGTAATAAAGTAAGTTCACAAGTAAATGCCTTGATGACGGGCACGTTTACAATATACACAATTGCAATTGTCGAAGCGCATTCTTCAGAGGTAAGTTAAAGACATTATGTTATTAATCAGTGATATGCCACATAATGACTACTAATTGGTTCAAGTTGACATTGATGGTGCCACTACTAGAAACGACAACAATTTCCATATTTTTTTAAAGAAGAATAGATAAAATTAGTTACATTAAGATTAGTTAACCAATGAATTACTCTCCCCAATAGAGTGTATTCTATAGACGCGATCTCATAGGTATGCCGGTCTTTTTTCTAGGTTAAACATTTGTAATCATCGCATCGTATCACATTTAAAGATAAAACATCAATTTACCTTAGCTAATCCGCCGGGACGATTACTACCTCATTTCTTAAACTAAAGTTAAAATCTAATAATGTGTAACGTTTTGCCACCAGTAAGTTTAATAACTTTATACTGCCACATACGCGCTATTATGCGCAGCTCCTGCCACGGGCGAGGGCACTGTTACCGTATACACCGTGTATACGGTGCTGTCGAACGCGTGCACCGACATCTGCAGCGCGTGACTCATCCGAGCGTGAAACTAGCGCCGATAGTGGGCACACGGTGTATACACGGTATATGCACGGTGTATACGCGGTGTATACACGGTGTATACACGATGTATACACCGTGTGCCCACTATCGGCGCCAGTTTCACGCTCGGATGAGTCAAGCGCTGCAGATGGCGGTGCACGCGTTCGACAGCACCGTATACACGGCGTATACGGTAATAGCCCCCTCGGCCGTGTTAAGCATACATGGTAAGAGCTACGCATAATAGCGCGTATGTAGCAGTATAAAACTTAACTTACTGGTGGCGAAACGTTACACATTATTAAATTTAAACTTTAATTTAAGAAATGGAAGAGTAAGCGTCCAAGCAGATACATAAACTAAGGTAAATTGATGTTTTGTCTCTAAATGTCACACGATGCGGCGATTGAAAATGTATAACCTAGAAAAATGACGTTTAATTTTATACATTCGACCTCTAAATAAAACGCCATGCGTCTATTGCGAATTTATAACCTCGAAAACTCGCTTTAATTTTATACACTCGACCTCTAAATAAGACGCCATGCATCGATTTCGAAATCCTAGCTTAGAACTCCGCTGTAAAAATCACACTGCATGAGTGGTGTATACCGTGCACGGTATGTGGTGTGTCGTAAGATAAATATAAAGATAGGTTATACCGATACAGGGTATAGGTTGCGTTACAGCATAAAAGTGCATATGTCGATCATTACTTGCAAAAATATTGTTTTAAGCAATGCTCAATAGAATCAATTCAAATATTTGGGGTCATTTCTAAATGTCTAGACACATTCAATATTAGTTATTAGTTAATTATCGAAAGATAAAAAAAAAACTATTACCGATCCGACACACTCTGCCCGGTTCTTGTAATACGCAAAGCATCATCGATAAGTCTTAATTATAAAGTAAATACGTAAGGAAACATACATTGCAATAAAGAATTTCTGAAAAGTATTAATTTTGGTGCGGTCATTCAGGGCTTTTTATTTTCATAGGACACTGAAGGGCATTTCGAACATAATTAGCTTAAAATCTTGCCAATTTCCAACGAATTTGTTCACCAATTAAAGTAGTATACTCATTCAAAAAATCACTTATTCCATTTCACATTGCATTTGGCATGGTCTAAAAAACGAATTACGGGAGAATCAGACTGGATTATAAAGTATTGGAATACATAGACTGCACTAAGCGAAGGATATAATAATATCCTTCGCTAGGATATAATAAGAAAATTACAAGCCGACTACAAAAAATGATCATAACTCATAGTGTTAGGAAACCGGGGGGTGCCACCTATCGCAAAAAATGGCGGATTGTCCAAGAATTTTTACAATAATTACCACAAAAAAATTTCATACAGCAGGTACTTCCTGCCATAGGTGGCGCGCTACCTCTGTACTATGTGCTGGGGTAATTTATCTTAAGGGATATAATTATTGTTACTAGATCCTTCTCTCAGTATAGCTAAAAGGAAAAAAGGTGATAGTTTAGATTGTGCTAGTTCTTTATTCAAGTAACTTTCCATGTTATTTCTACCATCCTTGGCACTGTTCTATATTTGCTACGGATGTGATTTGGAGAATCAAATTTTCTTTATAAATAAAACATAAAGCGATCAACAGTTTCACCCATCAATTCATTATTTGTACGGAGCGATGGCGCACCACCAAGGAATCGAAGTGGGGCTAGAATTTGGAACCTTCACCGAATTTGAACAGGCATTGAAATCCTACGAAAAACAGAGTGGTCAAAGTTTTTATCGATCTAATAGTAAAACACTCAAAAAGTTTTACAGTAATGGAGAGTACAAAGATTTGACCTCAGAAGGGTACAAAGAGGATTTGGTATTCCGCGAAGCTGCGTACAAGTGTATATCTCGGAAAACTAACAATCAGAGGTATGATATAATGAGTGCATTTAAAAATTATATTTCACGATATAAGATAGCACGAATGCGATGCATTTATCGTGAATCATATAGGACAGCGGTTCATAATCTTGATTTCATGGCACCCCAAGGTTCTCCTAAGTCCCGAAAATGTGGAACCGGTGAAACCCTAGGGTTCAGAACCACTGACCTAAGTCATAGAAATATTTATATCCAAATTTTGCATAATGTTTTTGCAGAAAAAAGCCAACAAACTGTAAGGCATTAATAACTTTGGGCGTCAAAGACAAGAAGTTGTTGATAATAAAAAAATTTACGCCGGAGCACAACCATTCATCATTGCAAGTAAGATTTTTTAAACTGATTTGAAATTCGTAACCTCTATTATTGTATATTTGTCACTACATATTTTCTACTATTACTTTTTTGATACATTTTTTCTATCCGATATAAATAGACGGAACCCGCTTCCGAGGACGATCACGGTGGCGAGGCTACTACGAAAAATGATGCTGAAACTCAAATCGAGACACAAGCTGTAATCAGAGCTGGGCAAAAGCAATAGTACCTACTACCTGTACTGAAGGGGAGCGAGAAAAGAAGTGAGGTCCATACTTCGCCTGCCACAGCTAACGAGCTCTGACAGGCGATGTATGGACCTCACTTCTTTTCTCGCTCCCCTTCAGTACAGGTAGTAGGTACTTATAGCTTTTGCCCAGCTCTGGCTGTAATAAATAGGGGTGAGTAAAAACCTAATGAGCTCACATTTCTGAATATAATACAGTAGAACCTCGATTATCCGAACCAATTGGGACCGGAGCTCGTTCGGATTAACGAAAATTCGGATAACAGAACAGTCAAACTGTGGTAAGCGATATAGCATGATACATATCGAAAAAATTACAGTACCCACATATTTTAAATAACTTCAAACCTTCATCACGAAATCCACAGTTTTCGTTTGGCGTAAGAGATTTGTACGTCTTATTGCAGCCAAATTTTTTTAATGTCAGAGATCGTTAACTTATAAATATCATACGAGCCCGCTAACAATGTGCTCATCTCTCCCTTATCGAGTTTCGAAAGCGTCTCTAATTTTTTTCCGGCGTAAGTACATTATGCTTACGCTTAGAGGTCGAAGGACTGGACACTGAATCCATAACGCACTAAACTACGAGACCAGTTACGAGATTAACGAAAATAAATTTTGAATACGTGCGTATTTGCTCGGCTGAGAAGCTCAAAAATACTATGCATACGACTGGCGTGCATTTACGGTACCGCTGTGTGAGTCTATGCGAGCTCGAGCGTTCTTGAATTGGCTTGTTGTTTATAGCGTGCAACAATGTATTGGCGCGCAACAATGTAAGAATACTAGGATTTCGCGCAATTGTTCGGATAATAGAAACTTTATCCGAACCAGCGGCAGTTCGGATAACAGAGGGTTCGGATAATGGGTGTTCGGATAATCGAGGTTCTACTGTATGTTGCTTATTAAAGTATTTATTGTGAATAAAAATGTAATATTTTTTATCGAATCCTGTATCAATTTTCATTGCTTGACCAGAAACTGCTGCACCTCATGAATTAGAAATCGAAATGGTGCTTACGACGTTGAAAGAATATCTGCGTGGATGTTCTGATGACGAATTGGACAAGAAACTCGATGACGTGAAGAAAATAATGGAATCGTGGGGCCACATGGTGATTGTCGAAGCGGTGATTGAGTTTCCCATGATTGACAAAAACGGAGATGCTATTGAGTGCATAAATATACCGGCTCCCAGTAATCAAAATAATTCCCTCGGTACCAGTACCCCCAAGTCATCGTCACAACATGAAGGGACCAAATCACCAATAATGATGACTTACCGATTGTTGGTTATAAGGAGAGAGCCCGTACTCCCATACACGAGTCACAATCGCTGAAGCGAAAGCATGAAGAGTCCGAGGAAGTGGAACTTAGCCCACAAGCAAACAAAGACGCTCCTGACACTGAATCAGCTATTGTCATTCAGAACACTGCAGCTGCAAAGCAGAACATTCCAGAAGCGAACGGATCTACAACAGGACCTGAAAAAGTGAGTTCCCTGCTTTCGAACGATGATGTACCCTCGTCACTGTTGAGCGAATCCGTGATAGCAGACATGGAAATGTCAACAGTCTTTGCGGAAATCGAATCCATGGCCAAAACTACGAAAGAGAATAAAGAATCGCTAATCGATCAAAACGGGAACACATGCAATTCTAGCGAGAAAGAAAGCGCGGAAAAGGGTGATACCAAGGCAGGACCTACTGCATACGCTAAAAAGACAGAATCTGAACGAAGTGAAATGCTGTTAAGGTGGTTGCACCTTCCAGAAGAAGTACTGCAGAACACACTTGAGCATAAATATCGAATTATGAAACATGATATCGATATTGATCCATACGTTTTGAAAGATAGCTTTATTGATGACGAAGTAAAAATCTCTTCGATGAAGAATTTCTTTGACAAGAAAGTTTTCGTCGAATTCCAAGCAGCTCTCAAGAAGAAAAAAGAAGGGAGAATTCGTAACTGCGGAACATGCAGCAAAAAGATAATGACTCCTCATTATCTTTTTGCTGCATGTTCCGCAGTTACGAATTCTCCCTTCTTTTTTCTTCTTGAGAGCTGCTTGGAATTCGACGAAAACTTTCTTGTGGAGTGGTGTCAAATGTGACTCGTGTCTGATAAGGTATCACTTGAAATGTGCATCTTTATAACGTGCACCTAACAAGGTCGAATGGTTTTGTCCAAATTGTTTGTAGAAGTTTTGATAACTTCAGGAAACGTGCAAAGTTGATACACATGATATATATATGCATTATATATAATATATTCCCCAAAGAATTGCCAAAAGTATTACGAAATAAGTTATATTTCGTAAGTATTATTTTTTCTAAACACGGTTACCTGAGAATCCTCGAATACTTAACGTCAAGTTCCTTAGATATAGTTTAAAAAAGCCTTCCAAGAAGACATATATAGCTTTACATGGAAAAACTTCGTTCATAAATGTTATCGTTTTCATAGACCGCCCAACGGAGAATCCCAACAAGGATTGATTTTCCTAAAAAAAGTTTTTAATATTTTTGACAAGTTTTAAGATGCATTATACTTACATAGAGGCTCAGAAGTAGCTCAATATGTTCGCTAAAGAGTTAACAAACGTATTCTAAAGATTTTCTAAGAATTATAAGTTATATTTCGTAAGTATTATTTTTTCTGAACGCGGTTACCTGAGAATCCTCGAATAATTAACGTCAAGTTCCTTAGATATAGTTTAAAAAAGCCTTCCAAGAGGACATATATAGATTTACATGGAACAAGTTCGTTTATAAATGTTATCGTTTTCATATACCGCCCAACGGAGAATCTCAATGACGATTGAATATCCTGAAAAAGGTTTAAATATTTTTGTCAAGTTCTAAGATGTACTAATTACGTAGAGGCTTAAAATGAGCTCAATATATTCGCTAAAGAGTTGACAAAGATTTTATAAGATTTATAAGGTATTATAAAAGATAAGTTACATGTCATAACTACTATTTTTCTTTAAATCATTCAACTAAATAATCTTAAGTACTTACCATTGCGGTGCTTAGATATCATTTAAAAAAATCTTTGGAGAACAGTTAGAAACTGTGATATATATAATAAGTTCCATTTTTAAAATCTTATCGTCACGTATGAGAAATAAAAAATATGTAAAAAGTTTTGTATGTACAAGAAGCATTACATGTCATTAAAGAAATGATGCATACCTCATGTTGAAATTTCCTCTTCTTCCGCTTTCCCTCGAGATCCGATACTTCGGTAAGAAAACTTTTGTTTCAAAACGTCTTCGTTTTCAAATTGTACACTGTGAGGCGAATTTCCGAGTGGAGGCGAAAACTCAAATCTCCACTACCGGTACTCGTACACAAAACCCGGTCTCTCGATCGTTGTCTATTTCAATCTTGGGCGCCAGCCGCACGCAGCGTGCGACACGATCGGTACCGATATTCGGGAAAGACCAAGGTCGCGCTCCGACTATCTGCAGCCTTGGGGGAATGGTAGAGGGGCGGTTCGTGGGAAAATCTTATTTGGGTCGTTAATAAACAATTCAAACTCTCAACAACCAACTATGAGAGACGAGTATAGCAATTTATTAAAAGAAAACTAGTGTCGTAAAGTCAGTTCAAATTCCAAGCTCAAATAAATTCAAAGTTACAAAAGGAACAAAACCCTCGCTCTCTTTTCCCAATATTCCAAATCTTACAGCTACCCGGTACAATACGTTCCCTACTATACTCCCGGCGGCTACTCGGTTCACCGTCGAAAGAAACGGCCTAGTGCCCGATGAAATGATTAATCGAAAGTTACAATACTATATTCTTCGAATTATCGGCCGTAAAATATTCTTCAGATAATATATTCCCGCCCTGGGTCCCTGCTATATTCGGCTTAACGTACGCGAAACGAAAATAATACGCTCGGTAGGCTATCGAGCAGCACAGCGGGGCTAACGCGGCAGCAGTCACGCGACAAGGTCAGAAGGATCCGCCGTGAAACGCTCGGCGACGCGCGAATCTCCGTGCGCCGAGGAAGATGGAAATCCTCTTAGCTTACCGGTAAATTAGACACAGGCGTGCACACAAACACGTAATTAAGAGGCGCCGCCCGGAGAAGCCGGGGCGATACGAACACGGGCCGTTCTCGCTTTATTTTCGCCGGTTTACCTGTCGAGAGGCTGACGCCGTCGACGAAGGCTACGAAACTTTAGGTCGCGGAAAACGGCACGGAGACCCGCACGACGCGCACTCGCAAACAATTCTTTATGAGATGACCAACACAAAAGACAAAACAGATTCTTCCAAAATTCCCGGCCAGATCCGCGCGCGAGCTCAGTACCGGAATCGCGCGCGTGCCACTTTTCGGCAACCAAAGACGCAACTCTGCCACGCGATTCTGGCACTATCCGCACTCTCAAATAGGCCGGGTTTTTATTCCCGGTTACTCCGTTAATCGACAAACAAAAGTGGGCTTTGACACGGCCGGAACAGCGGTCGAGGTCTCGACCGAGATTACTCCGTGTACAGTTCACCGGCGATGCCGGCGCGTCGACCAAAAACAAATAAATTCACCTTAGACGAGTTGCGAGAAGCCTACCGGTAGATCTCAGATGACGAAGGTCCCGATTAAAACGTCTGTGACGTCTCAAAAATCGATCACGAGCGCTTCCCTCCCTTTACTTCCCCTCAGACGTTCCAAAATTGCGATGTGCGTCGAGACAATGGGAGAGAGTTCTGGGCAGCGCACCTCCACTGTCACCGGTCACCGGAAGAATCCCGATTCTCTCGTTACTCTCTCCGATCGCGACCGTTCGGGTACCCCCCTCACCCGCTTACCCCCGTGCCTACTCTCGTTCCCACGGGCTAGCCTAACGCTAAACGGCGCCTCGCAGAGCAGCCTCGCAATTAATTGCTCGCCGAGCGCTCGCGCGCGCAAATATTTAAATCGGCCCTGACGCAAGGCCATGCTCGCCACGGCGAAAAGTCTCGGCTGTAGACGAAGGCAGCGGTGAGTGCAGGTGGGACAGTCCCTGCCCAGGTGAGGCATCACAGGGAAACGCCCGGTCCACCGTTTGTCGTCGGAAGGTACAGGCGAAGTCAATCCCTTCCGCTTCGTTCGGAATCGGTCGGGACGGTCTCCTCTCGATGTTCGTGGCGCTGACGCTCTCGGCTACCGGTGCGCATTCCTCCTCCGGTCGCTTGACGCTCGCCAGGCGCGGATAGTACATGAAAACCGTTCGTCGCAATTAATAATTTATCGGGTTAAACGCTACTGAGCCCCTCGGATCTGCCCGAGAAATGTGGTCTGCGCTCGGTGAGGGCGCGCGCCGACTCTCTCTCTTGAAAACTTTAAATTTTTGGGACGTGCCCAAAATACGGCGTCACAACACTTACAGTGGACTGCTAGATATGTTAATGTCGCGATAGCTAGCACGACCAGATAATTTAACTCCCTCATTATGTACCCATGTATCTGGATTTTACCCTTTCGGTACAAAAATTTGCCTTTCTGTATGGCGTTACGAGTCGCACGTGGGTATATTTTCAGCTTCCAAAATGGGGACAATTTGTTGGTTTCCGTGCTTGTAGTAAGTTTACCGTTGCATTACCTATGTATCACTTTTAGTGAGGCGACGATTCCGACCTCTGGTAACAAAAGAGAGGGTGCATTCCGTCCCCTCAGCAAGCATGTTGAAGGTCTGTAAGAAAGGGACGATTTTAACTTGTCTGGTCGAATTTTATAAATTTACCGGGTTGTGCCAGTTCATGCGATATGAACTTATCCGGTGTCCCCTCTACGTAGTTTTTATTCATAGCGTATCACTCGAATACTATACACATACGTACCGTATACGATATTACAGTATCTCAGGTATACTTTTGACTTTCTACAGTATCGCGATTATGTCGCTATACCATAATTGCGCTCCAACTCCACGTGCCTGTACGTTTACGTAATCGGCAGTACTGAATAATTTGGATATACACTTTGTTCCAGAATACTTTCATTTACGAAATTGTAAATACGGTTGCAAATGAGTATCAGCTTACCGGGGCATATACGTTTGAAAGCACGAAAAAAGGCATTTTTCGTGAATTTTTTTCAGAGCTAAGAGGCAAAGTATAAAATGACACTTTTTACATAATAAATTACAGCTTTTGTAGTTCCAAAATAAATTTTATTAAAATTATTTTGTTGAGTCAGCCGTGCATGCCACAGTTACAATAATATCGTTCTGCCCGCATATCTGGGATAAAAATGTTAAACGGCATCTTAAAGAAGAGTACATTTTTTTGTCGTTGACGTATCCGATTTTTAAATTTCAAGTTTTAAACAAAATGGCGAGCCAGTAAAGTTATCGTGCCGATTTTTGTAAAAAAATATATATATTTTCGTGTGTGTGAAAAAAGTAAGATTAACATTTTTTAAATCGGATACGACAACAACAAGCAAATTTTATGATGTTTTGGTTAAAAAAAAGCAGACCGGTTGATCCATTTTCAATTTATCATTGCAATCGACTTTAATAACATGGTTACGCGAAAAACATGCTTAAAGCTTTCGAACAATTTTACTCTATTGTAAAACTGAATGTATTCAAATTACTCGACATTATCAATTCCTGTGTCTTTGTGTCTTTGTATACGTCCATATATATATTTCCATATATATTATTTTTATGAGCTCTCATGATCCACAAGTTGGCCATGCCGTCAACGGTGCTGAGGTGTCACGAATACGTATCGTATACGAGATTTACGGTGTAATCGTAGGGCGGCTGGCAAGTATAGGAGCCGCAAGCACCATGCTTAGATACCGTCCACGGGATACACAGTTTAAGAGATATGCATCTTCCACGGGATTCACAGTTTAAGAGATATGCATCGTCTACGGGATACACAGTTTAAGAGATATGCATCGTCCACGGGATACACAGTTTAAGAGATACACATCATCCACGACATATATACCGGCCACGGGATACGCCCCATGGACGGAATATCCTCCGTCCATGTGATATACACCGACCACGCTACATGCACCGTCCACGGGATATACACCGTCCACGGGATATACACTGTCCACGGGATATACACCGCTAACGGGATATACACCGTCCACGGGATATACACCGCCAACTGGATATACTCCGTCCACAGAATGTACACCGGTTGTAAGATATCTACCGTTTGCAAAATATACAACGTCCACGGGATATATACCATGCACGACAAATACACCGTCCACGGGATATATACCATGCACGCGGAATACACCGTCCACTAGATATACAAAGAGATGTAAACCGTTCACAGGATGTATACCGTCCACGGGATATGTATCATCCACGGGAGATATGCCGTCCACGGGATATGTATCATCCACGGGAGATATGCCGTCCACAGGATATGTATCATCCACGGGAGATATGCCGTCCATGGGATATACACTGTCCAATGGATATACACCGTCTATGGAATATACAATGTTCGGGAGATATATACCGTCTACGGAACACACACCGTGCACGGGATATATATAACATTCGCGGCATATATACCGTTCACGGGATATATATAACATTCGCGGCATATATACCGTTCACGGGATATACACTAGGGTGGTCCTTATTTTGGGTTCGGACGAATTTCTTTACAGGCGCCCTCTGAATCGTTTCTAAATAAATAAAAAAAATGCCTTCCAAATTTCAGATTTAATTTTTAAGACTTACCCCTCCCTCTCGAAGGCTCAATTTTCCCATTTAAATAACATGGAATTTTACTGTACGTTTAGTAAATTTTTTTTCTGGTGCCTAAAAATTTCCAAAAAAATCTGTAACTTTCAGAATCAAGTCAGGTATATGTTACTATAAGCTGAAAAAATTTAGGATCATGTGAGGCCGTATTTGCTTATTGAATGCCACATGATTCCGATTGTTCATTTCACAAACATTGTGAATTTAATTCTTTTTTCTTTTTTGTTTAAAAAACGTTAACGATAACTCGTTAATTAATATTTTATGGACATTCCATCACAGTTTTCGGTAATTTGTTTGAACTATATTGTTTTGCATAAATTATTTTTTTCACATTTTTCACGTGTCGTTATTCTCAAGCGCTATGCTTGAGGCGGAAATGATCGAAGAAAAGAAAATTTCAGTGAATTACATTTTATTTAATTCTTTTCAATGTCACAGAGATTTCCTAATTTCGATCGGAAATCGATTTTTAATGTTATTGAAACGATTCGCTGTTTATTAATCGAACACTTTTTGCAATGTTAGTATTAATTTGTTACGGCAGTTACCAGGCATTTTTGAATGAAGAAACGGCGTATACCTTCAGTCTTCTTCTAACCACGTTATCGACTACATATACCGTTGAATTCGTTTAATAAATCTATTTTAGTTATAATAATTAAATAAATACTTATCTCTAAAAACAGAAATAAAAACGTACGCTCATTACAATTTGCAATTCTCTGTCTAGATTTGTAGAAAACGAGTCAAACTTCGTTTTCCATGTTTTTTAGAAATCCCATTACCTTTTGCTTTATCGGCTTCCTGCTTTGACCGCGTAGGTTTTCACGAGATGATGTGAATGAGTAGACAATTTTAGCGACTATATATTTGAAACATCGACGTCCTATGCTTTATCGAAATACAATAGAAATTTTATTCAATTTGTGATAGCAAACGAATTGTTTATTAAATTGCAACTTATGTACAAAGTACCGATACTCGACCTTGTGTTACTTAAAAAAGTTTTGTAACTGTTCCTTTCCTCGCATCTGGAAACATTTTTCGATGTTCGCTGACAATCTGCAAAGCAAACTGTTTTTGATCCTCGTTCCTTGTGAGCATTTTATTATATTCGGTAAACAAATAGACACCTCTTTCTGCAACATCGTTTACCACCTTCAATTGCTTTACAATTTTTAAACCTTTTTGATAACTTTGATTTTGGGACCAAAGAGCAGGATCGATTTCTAAAAAATCGTCTTCAATGCCAAACCTCCGAAAAAAGTTTCTCGTTTGGGGTGTCACAAAATGATCCATTTGTTTGTCACAGTAAGAACCGATATCATTGAATTTCACTTGGATCCGTTTGGGAAAACAATCGTCGATTTCGTCGATAGGCTCCAATTCCGATACCATATTGCGTTTTACAGTCACTGATAATGTTTCGTCGAAAACAGACATCGCAGCCGTTTCTGGACTCAAATACCATAAATGGTTCCTCAATTTGTTAAGTGTGACGGTCGATATGTCTTTGTCAATCGAGTTATAACTGTACAGTTTTTTTAGAAATTGCAAATCGTGATTTGGCGCCAATGAAGCAAGTGGGACGGTGAACCAAGCTTCAACGTACAGCAGTACAATGAAAACCGACGTGTCCCGAACTGCAATCCTTTCCTGTTCCGTCATTTCGCACTGGTCGCGAAATATAAAGATTTTTAAGCAATATATTGCTTTGGCCATCCATCGCGCGTGATGAAATGCTCCAGGGTAACGAAATGTAAGAGCATCAGGTGGAACACATCCAAGAAAGACGAGCGTCAACTGTAAGAGCTCTTTGTAATCGTCCCTGGGGTGAAGATTTTGTAACACTTCCTGTACGAATGATTTTATTCTCTCGACGGCGTCAGCCGTTACGAATCTCGCGACTTGTTCATCCTCCAATCCACTTTTATACATCTTTTTATCAATTCTTTCCCAGGTTTCACGAAATTTTTTAAAGATTGGAACGTTTGGTCCTGTTGTTCCGGGCATTTTTTTCTCGAAGACGCAACGTAGAATTAACTCGAATATATGATGTCTACAGGGCAGATACAAAATATTTCTTTTCAATAGGCTCTCTAATAAAGTCGCAGAACCATTCTTGTTTCCCAAATTCGAAGTTGTTGTGTCACAGCAGAGTGCCTTCACTGTATCTAAAAGACCCCAATCTTCAAGAACATCATAAACCGCATTTGCTTGAGTCAATCCCTTGCCGTTTTCTAATGATGGAACGCCTAGAAGCTTCTCAACCTCGCCATTGGTTACTACAACCGGTAATCTGTCCACCATTTCATGTTTGACTAAATCGAATAAAAGTTTCCCGTCCCAATGTAGAACAAGTGCATTCAATTCGCAATCTTGAAAAACTTTTCTGATATTCTTAGCTCTGGCTTCACGCACTTTTTGTCCATAGTTCCGAATCGATGTTCTGTTTAGACTTAACGAGTCTAGATCGACGTGTAAACTCTCTGCTATCGCGGCGACTAAGTGAAGAGCGTCTCTGTCACTGACCTTGCATCTATCGAGGGCCGCAACGACTTTATCGTTGAATATATTCAAAGTTCCTCGTGATTTCTTCGGTGCAGATGGTCCAGCTTCATCCTCATCACCAAATTCGAGCGAAATACTCGAATAGGTGCCGATACTTTTTTGACTTAGACTCTGGGAGAGGCTTTCTTGACTTAAAGCTAACTCTGCAAAATCTTCTAAAACATATTCTCATCATTGTAATGTAATTGAAACAAGTTATAAATGGATTATGATTGAAATCATAGACATTATTTTATTACATTAATTTATATTTTACCTAATAATTGTACATCCATTTTTCTTCTTCTTCCTTTTTATCGAAAAAGCTCTTAATATTATCGATATTACCGACGCGTCCATCTTTTTGGTTTTCTAGAAACTCTCTTCTCCTATCATCAATTTGTTGAAGAATATTACCATGAGCGATATCAAATAAGTTTTTGATATCTGAACAGAAATTCTGTTCTTTTTTGAGATTGAATGGTCCTCCCGCATTTTTTTGCAAATTAGACCATGTCTGATGCAAGGCCGAAAGTTTTTCTATGCATCGACTCTCCTGTTGAATTGGTAATCGAGCTTTATCCCAGAAAGATTTCACTTCATTGAGGACTAATTTAGCACTTTCACGAACATTGAGTTTTTTTTCTCGAATGTTGTATATTAGAACTTTAAGCACCTGCTCCTTCGACGGCAACTTATTCCCATGAATTTGAGAATCAAGATCACCAATAAGATAAACGTTCTTGCGTAGGTCTGGTCGTACCGCCATTGTATACGAGAACTTTGAGTTCCGAGCAAACGGTGAACTATAACATTTCGATCGAGTTGGCACGACACGACTACGTTTGTTGACGACGATGCTATGCGGAACGTTGTACTGAAAATCAATTGCGTGACTGCTCTCGTAGTGACTTATTCGGAGTTTCCTCGAAGACTGACTTTGGTGATGCGATGCAACAAGAGCGTCGTTGCTGCCTAGAAAATTAAGAAGTCCCCATTATTTTTTAAATGCAGTACCTGCAAAGGGAAACGCAGGTTTTTTTTCTCGGCCGGGAAAACTAATCGTTCTATAGCTCTGCCTAACCTGATCAACTGCGGCGCACGTGGATCGCCTTTCGAAGGATTAGACCCTCTTAACCCTTTTCGTTATGATGTAAACTTAGCAGGAGCTCTCGAATGAATAAAACTATGGTTTGCACGGCAAGCGTCTCACGCAAGACTCCACCTTTGTTTACTTTCAACGAGCAACAACGCGCTCGCTTCGCTTGCGTTCGCGGTTTGAGGTTAGGTGTGCTGCCTCCCTTGCTAACGAAATGGACACGATCCTGATTGGCTACAAAAACTGGCTTCTCGATTTCGATTAGAGATGCGAGCAGTAAATATGACCGGTAACTTTACTGTATTTTTACCGTAGAAAAACGTGACCGCTTTTACAATTATCACGTTGATCATAAAATCATATGGTCTCATCGTGATTTATTTTTACGGTCATCTTACCGAAAATAAAAATACCGGAATTTTCACGCCTCTAATTTCGATATATTTGGATATATTTAAGCCATGTCTTTTTTAAAGAGAGGAATGCGAAATGCTAACTATTCTATGCATTAGCATATATTAGTAACAGTTAGCATTTCCCAATCCCCTCTTTCAAAAAGACACCATGGCCTAAATCGTTTCAATAACATTGAAAATCGTTTTTCGATCGAAATTAGGAAATCCCTGTGATATTGCGAAGGATTAAATAAAATGTAATTCAATGAAAATTTCCTTTTTCTCCGATCGTTTCTCCCTCATTCAATATATTACTGAATTCACCTTACGTTGAGCTCGCTTGAGAGTAACGACGCGTGAAAAATGCGATAAAAATAATTTACGCCAAACAATATAGTTCAAACAAATTACCGAAAACTGTGATGGAATGTCCAAAAAATATTAATTAAAGAGTTTTCGTTCCCGTTTTTTAGACAAAAAAGAAAAAAGAATGAAATTCACAATGTTTGTGAAATGAACAATCGGAATCATGTGGCGTTCAATAAGCAAATACGGCCTCACATGATCCTAAATTTTTTCAGCATATAGTAACATATACTTGACTTGATTCTGAAAGTTACCGATTTTTTTGGAAATTTTTAGGCACCCAAAAAAAAAATTTACTAAACGTACAGTAAAATTCCATGTTATTTAAATGGGAAAATTGAGCCCTCGAGAGGGAGGGGTAAGTCTTAAAACTTAAATCTGAAATTTGGAAGGTATTTTTTTTATTTATTTAGAAACGATTCAGAGGGCGCCTGTAAAGAAATTCGTCCGAACCCAAAATAAGGACCACCCTAATATACACCGTCCACGGAATATAAATACCGTCCACAGGACATACACCGTGCACGGGATATACAGACTTCGCGGCACATATACCGTCGACGGGACATACACCGTATACGGAGTGTACAACGTTCGCGGGGTATATACCGTGTACGGATGTATCCCGTGCACGGTATATTTACCTACGGGCCGCAATTATACCGTATCCGTGCACGGTATACCGTATACACCGTCTACGGTGCATACCGTAACCACGGTGTAGTGCGAATAGTCACGTCCCGGAAAAAGACTCAACGATCCGTTATAAGTACTCGGGCGAACTGTGGAAGGGAGATTGCACGCTGAAGCAAGTGATAAACTAAGACTAGAAGTTTTCCCGGTGCTAAGAGCAGACGATATCCCGCGGCTTATTAGATACGATAGACTCTTGATCATATGGGGAAACAAATTGTGCCAACGATACACGCCTCATTATCAGCACAATATGATTCGCTCAAGACTACGATTAATGGGACGCATGCTAACAATAGCCAAAAGTATGAGTCCAGAGATTACGGATTTTGCGTCACTGTATAATCCAGAGTTGTACGACCAGGTCGTCAAAGCAGCTCGTCTTACCGCACGATTCGATGAGGAAAAGGGTGAATATGGGGCACCTGCTGTCAGAATGAATATGGGAACTTATATAAAACAAATCGGAGAAATATTGATCAACGAGTACATCAAATCAGACGATGTGGTCAGCGAACATAAAGCTGAACGGTTCCTGAAAGTATTGAAAGTTGATTTCTCGGTAGACGTTAACAAAGTTGCACTGGAAACACAAAGAAAACATCAGCGTCAAAGAAAAATCGTGCTTCCGTCAACAGATGATGTTAAAAAACTGGTGACCTACCTCAAACAAGAAATGGAGAAATCATACACGAGGTTGTCGAAATCATATTCATACGATGAATGGGTTAATTTGGCCGAACTAGCGGTGGTATCACTATTAACAAGAAACTATTAATGAAAAGACAGACAAAGAATTGTACGGAATTTTGTCAGCGGAATCGAGGATTATTGCAAACAAATACGTACGCATAATGATCCGGGGAAAAAAAATCGCAACGTACCGGTCTTATTGTACCCAGAATTATTACGAACTATCCGTCTGCTTGTGGACCATCGTAAAGATGCGAGCGTTCCGAAACACAATATATACTTATTTGGACTTCCGTATTACAACAAGAAAAGAACCAAAGTTGTTGACGCCTGCGAGGCAATGCGTAAATTCTCGAAACTGTGTGGTGCTGCCAATCCTGAAACATTGCGAGGCACCCGACTTCGCAAACATATCGCAACTCAATGCATTACTCTACATTTGGATGATAACGAAGTGTCAGATCTCGCGGACTTCATGGGGCATGCCGAAATGATTCACAAAGACAATTACCGGCAACCCATCAAAAGCAGAGAGATTGTAGGTATTGCGCGATTATTAGAGGCCGTTCGGGGCGCGGACGAGGAGAACGATGACTCTTCTGATGACGAAAACTCTTCGGAGAACGATGATCCCCATGATGATGATCTTATGACGAGTAATCAACAACAATCGGGTTCGAACGATAGCGACGAAGGAAATGAGGATGAGATGTTGAACGAAGTTGCCCAAGGCAAGTCCGAAAGCTCATTATGTGACGATGAACCTCCTCCACAAAAGAAAGCCACCAAACGACGAACTTCATATGCTGAACCTGATCAATCTCTCAAAAGAAGGAAGCTGACTTCACAGAATACAATAAAGAAACCTACCTCACAGAAGTGTTAATCTCTAAAAACAAAAAAAAAATATCGCCGGAGACAGTCACTCGTAAGTAGAATACATTTCAGTTCATCATATGATCATATTCCAAATATATCGTACGTTGACTGTACACTGAATGATAATTAATTCAATTCCAAAAAAGAAATCAAAACGTCGCTGGACTATTGAGGAAAAGGAAGTAGCAACAAAAGTTTTTGCAAAACATTTGAAAGCACATAGTTTACCATCGTATGCAGAGATTAAGGAAGCAAAGTCCAAATATCCTAGCACCTTAGGCGGTAGGACAGTTCCACAATTAAAGACGTGGGTTGATAATCAAAATAAGGCTAAAAAAGGTCTCAAAAATCATGTAACGAGAGAAAATGAAAAAAAGAAAGAAACGATTGCGGGAATAGTGAGTATATAAATATTGTTATATACAGGAGTTCTCATTTCTATATATAATAGATGGTTAAATCTCGACGTGTGATTTTATCATTATATAATCAAGTGCAGCAGCACAAATCGCTACGATCAGGTATCGTACAGCAATGCCTTTTCAGAAATGGTACAACGATTTCTCCGATATTCCTAGTTTATATTCAGATCATAAGAATAGATATATTTTCCTCTATATGCTACAATTTATTATTATTGTAGAAAAGTATGATCTTGTTCGTGTTATGATGTGGTTGAAGCTAATTTGATTATGTAATTAATGATCGTATTAATAAGTTATGATGAAGCAGAGCATTATAGTTTTTATGACAAGACTGAGCTCAAAGTATGCCAAAAAATACTAATTGGAGTATTGCACCATGATAAAATAGATAAGATTACAGAGGCTTTAAAGACTGAGAAAATATATGTAACAGTGGAATGTACTAACCTAGTCTGTTACGAACTTAGTACTGGGTGCAACTAATTAGTATTAAGGGGGGATTGTCTTTATTTTCGCAAAATTTACCGCTTTTTGGGATTTTTTTTGTGAAGAAAGTATACAACGGAAAACTTGTGAAACTTGGCATATAGTTTTATTGATCTGTTTACTACATACAAAAAAATTTTTAAACAATTTCATCAAAAAATCCGCCTCCCTCCCTCCTCGACGCGCGATGGTCCTTTTTTGATGGTGTGCACGGTTACAGCCTTCACGTTCATCCTGCAACAAAAACCCAAAAGCATTTTACTTGAGACACATATAGCTATCGTTTGATGAAGGGAAATTTTTTTTTTTAAAGTTGACGATTTGGTGACGTTTTGAACTTGAAGTATCGATTTTTCGAAAAAAATTGATCGATTTTTTGTTATAAATAAAAAAACTATCAAACGTATTGCATTTTGCTTCATCAAACGATAAAAGGATGTCAGCTGAGTATTCTGTCCAAATTTGAAGGCAATCGGTTGAATAGTTTTTGAGAAATCGTGCACACCAGTTGTGAAAAAGCTGTTTCGAGAAAAACGCGTTTAAAGTTGTGAGTACAGTTTATGGGACATATCGAGTACTTACAGTATTTTTAATCTAATCTGATATGCCAGGGCCATACTGGATGCCTTCCTCGGCTTCGAACAACTCATTCAGTGAAGCAGTTTCGCTTCTGCGTCTCATTCGAGCCTCTTTCGTTGCTTCGAGGCTGCGTCTCGTTGACCTCTCTATCCGCTGCTTATCTCGCGCATCGACGAATATTGATGCTTGCTGGCCAACGACGATTCCAATCGTCGTCATTGTTTTAAGGACTGCTGTAAAGCCTTCGTTAAAAATCCCTGCGGCCAAATAAGCCGCGATGGCGATCGTTTTCGCGCCACAGTGAAGGTGTTTAGGTGCGAATCGCCAAACGGTTGAGTTGAAGCTTTCGTTGTTGTTTTGAGTATCGCCACCTAAACACCTTTCCAGCAAGTCTCTCGATGACAAATCAATGTAAATCGGCTTAATAGCATTCGCGACGTCTTCATGCAGTGGAGCTTCGTGATCAAATTCGTCCAGAGTTTTTTCGGCTTCGGCAATGCGCCATTTGCACCAGCTTTGTGACCCCGCGGGACAGTACATATCCTGAGGATTTTCATTCGTCGAGATCTTGTGGTAGAACGTTGCCCACACAGCATTGTACATATCATCAACAGAGTCTGGATGTCTTCTGATAGCCAAACCGTAGAAAATTGTTAATTCTGTTATCAATTTATCGGTTAATTTTCCTTTTCCTCCAAGTTTTTTCGTTTTTTTCACATTTCTCAGTCGCGAGCCCATACGCTTCTCAACGTGCCCGACGCATTCCTTTTTCTTTACGATCAAATCATCGCCGTAAAGTTTGTCTTTGTAACGGCCGCAGCCTAACTCATTTCAACTTTTAACCTTTAATATTTATTCGAGAGTATCGATACGGAGTTTCCGTGCGATACGCTCTTCATAGAAGCCCTTAAGGCTATCATGCATCCGGACCGCCGTGAGCGTCTACTTATCGTCTAGTCTAAACACTCTTCGACTCTTCGATTGATTCTTTATTCCTTTGTCAAGCGAGCGCGAAGCCTTCAGCTTCACGCCTGCTTCATCAGTTCAGCTCCGACGTCCGACCAGTACGGTACACTCCAGTTATTACACTATCCCAATTAATCGCTACGACTAATAAAGTCCAAATTTTATAATATACTCGACTTAGTCATTAGAACGCTGCCTGACCACCGACCATTCTTAACATTGGTGTCAGAAGTGCGCGAATCATACAAACACGTCCACATTTTTAAAAAATATATATATTTCAAAAAATTTAACTTTTATAAAAAAAAAATAATAAAAAATTTTGACACTCGTGTTCGAGCCGCAGCTCATACAAATCCGGAATCAACAGACGTGCTCGAGCCATGCTCGCACACAAAAAAAAAACAGTGAACAACAACAAAACGAACAGTGACACAGTGGAAAAAAAAGTGAAGGAAAAAGGAAAAACAAACAATACAGAAACGAACAATAAAGTGAAAAGACACTACAAACGATAAAAAAAAAGTGAATAAACAATACAGTGACAAGACACTTTATAAATAATAATTTAGACATTAAATATATATATATATATATATATATACATATTAAATAATACTAATAAAATAATAAAACAGCGTGAAAAAGAAAAGTGACTAAAACAACACAGACAAAACAAAAAAAAAACAGTTTTTGTGAGTGTCGGAAGGAGTGAGAGTGTGCGAAGCGAGTATCGAGCGAGCGAACGACGTCGGGTGTACCGACCGCCGAAAAATCCTCGCGCGACGGTACGTCATCGACCGACCAGCCGCCAACATTACCACCGGCGAGCCGTCATCGACCGCGGCATCGATTCACCGCGGCCGAGATCCGCCGCACCGACGTCTCGACGCCACCGTCATCCACCGTCCACCTCCACCAAAATAGAAGGAAGGAAGGACGTCAAAGACCATTAAATAGAAGGAAGGAAGGACGAAAAAAAAAGAGAGGATAAATAATAATAATCCGAAAACCGAATCCATGCTAATAGTGTTCCTTATCAGCGTGGTAATGTAAGTACCAACATATATATATTTTATTCTGTTTCCAAAAAAAAAAAAAAAAAGCGTAGCAACAAAACAAAAAAATATATATATATATAATACTTTTTCTCGGAAAGAGAATTAGTATCCCGCGGGAACCGAGCGCCGACAGCTGACGCGACGCGTGTCAGTGGCGTACGACCGTCGGGAGCATGCGACATATACACATGCAGTAAAATCATAACAATTTCCCTATTCCCTCCTTAATAAAAAAAAACACACACACACACATATTAATATAATAAATAAATAGAAAATAATAACGCGCCTCACACCAGACGGCCGCGAATATACATATGCAAAAATAAATAACTCCTTTTTATATAAATAAAATAAATAATTTTTTCTTTTTTTTTACTTTCAAATTTTCTTTGTTTTCTCTCCTTTACAATTATACAACAAAATTTTTACATACAAATAATAACAAATTAATTAAATTCATCTTTTGTTCAAAAAATATATATATAATAATAATACAATTTGAACGAACAAAAAAAACTAGAAACAAATAAACAATTAATTTCTCAGTCCATTCCTTTCAATTAACGCGAACAAAGTAAAATACATATACAAAAAAAAAGAACAACAAAATCCAGTATAGAAAATGTTATTTCATGTTTTCTCGCGATTTAAAAAAAAAAAACACACAACACTGATAACGTTTAGTTATTATTAATAAAAAAAGAAAAAAAAAGAGAAACAGCAACTATTAATAATAATTCAGTCTTTTTTTTTTAAATATACATAAATAATAATAATAAAGGAAAAAAAAAACAAAGGAAGGACATTTCTTCTTTCCTCACTTCTACTCGATTAAAAATAAGTCCGCCGAAACGGCCTCGGCGCACACGAACAAGTAGTGCGAATAGTTTTTTCCGCTCAGCATTGACTGAGGGATCAAAGGTAAGAATGGCCAATCAGGACAATAATCACCCCGTACCTAGCTCGATAACGCTCCGCGATGTGCAAAATCTTATACCTAATTTGAACGGGAAAAATGTACCGCTCAATGATTTCATACGCGCTTGTAAAAAAGCCGCGAAAATCATCTCAGAGCACGACCAGTTGCAGCTCCTCGAAATTATTCAACTTAAATTGTCAGGAGTCGCCGCCGATATCGCCGACGCGAAAACTTATAACACACTAGAGCCTCTTCTGAGAGATCTCAGAAATGCGCTCGAAAAACCGGTAGAATTATCGGATCTCGAATTAGAACTAAAATCAAATTCTCAAAATTACAACGAGTCAGTAGTCGATTACGCAACCCGGACGCGAAAAATTGCAACAAGAATCGAAAATAGACTAAAAGAAGTCTACCGAATGGAAGCCCAACAGCAGTATCTGCAAAACCGCACCGACGAAGTTCGACAAACCGTCATAAGAGCCTTTATTCGCGGTCTTTTCGACCAAATTGCGAATCTTATTATGCAAAAAGATTTTATAACCCTCGACAGCGCAATTGACGAAGCGCTTAACATCGAAAACGAACTCGTCCGTAGACAAACGGTACACCAGGGACGAAAACGCGAAAAATCGGAAACTAGGGACAAAAGCCCAGAACAAGCGAAAGTTCGGTTTACGCAACTAACCGACAACAACGGACTAAAATTTTGCGAAGTCCACCGCGAAAACCCGACGCATTCAACATCAGAATGCTACTCCGTGCAACGACTGCGCGAAAACACGAACACACGCATCAACAGCCGTCAATACCGTAGCAACTCACCAGGAAATTTCCGAAACAGTTTGCGCGGAAATTTCCAAAACAATACTCGTGGCGGTTACCAAAACAACTCACGCGGTAATTATCAAAATAATCCGAACAGCTACTATCAAAACGGTCCACCCGGGAATTACCAAGGTAATTCACGTGGGGGCTACCAAAACAATTCACGCGGATCCTACCAAAATAACCCACGTGGGGGTTATCAAAATAATTCGCGCGGAAATTACCAAAACAACCCGCGAAATAATTATCGAGACAATTCACGCGAAAATTATCGCGATAACTCGGGCGATTATCAAAGTAATCCACAACAAAGCAGTTCGTGGGGTTACAATTATCGGAATAACCCGCAACAAAACAACTCGTGGGACAATAATTATAACAATAGAGACAACCGAAATAATTCGCGAGATCGTAACTATCGCAATAACTCACGCGAGAGAGACAATTCGCGCGACCGAAACAGTCGAGATAACTCGCGAGACAGACAAAATTCGAGCAACAGTCGAAACTCGCGTAAATCAGATCATCAATCGAGCCTTGACGCAATACAGATCGAACAAATTTTCGAGCGCGTACTCCAAAAAAACGAGCGACCCGCCTCTCGCGACAGCGCAACGAGAGGCAGGACACCGGAGCGCTCGTCCAACCCGAATTAAGAAAAGACGCAAAAGTTGCGCACACCGAGCCCGAACTCCTAAAACACGTAGGATCGGCATACATAAAAAAAACAGACGGGAGCGTAACAGTCAGAAAAGTTAGAATAAAATTAGGATTAACTAATAGACATAAGCCACCAAGCGTGACCCTAGAGTCACAAGACCTACATTCGAACCATGCTATATTTCTTGCTGACACTGGAGCAGAGATAAATCTTATAAAAGATTCCTTTGTCGCCCGAAGTACGGAGATAGACCCGACGTTCATATACGAGCTTAGTGGTATCACCGACGGGACAGCAAAAACAATTGGTAGATGTTATATCCGAATCAAGGAATTTAACATCGAATTCCACGTAATCGACGATTTATTCCCGATTATGCAAGACGCCATACTCGGTGACGTTTTCTTTAGAGGGACGCCAGCCGATATACTCTACACCGAAGCGTGCATCAAATTTGCTGGCCACACAGTCCCGTTCGAAACGTTGGAGCGAGTGACGATACCAGCCAGATCGAAACTCATCGTACCAATCAGACTGAAACCGACCGATCTCGAGGAGGGATACATCCCGAGAATCGACGGAGGTCCACGTCTCTACATGGGTAACGCTTTAGTAAAAAATAACAGCGGAATTGCGTACCTTTGCGCAATTAACGCGCAAAATAGCGAAATAAACCTGGTAGTTCCGACGGTAGAATTAATACCAGTCGAGATTATCAGCGAAAAACCAATCGACAACTTCACACCGAGCGACCTTCACGGTTTCTCGAGCGTAGACCGTGCAGAAGTACGCTCGGTACAACTCGACAAGCAGAGTAGGCTTGAAGCTCTTCAAGCTCTTCTGCAACTAGATCACCTCAACGAAACGGAACGAGATCACGTTCTTCAGTTGGTCTCAAAATACCAACACCTGTTCTGTCTACCCGGAGATCGATTAGGCCACACAACACTGGCAAAACACGAAATTCCTACAACAGACGACAGACCAATTAACACTAAACAATACAGATTTCCACAAGTACACAAGAGAGAAATACAAAATCAGGTTAACGACATGTTAAACAAGGGGATAATAAAACCATCTCTCTCCCCTTACAACTCTCCAGTTTGGGTAGTTCCCAAAAAGCCAGACGCGAAAGGCAACAAAAAATGGAGAATCGTGATAGACTTTCGGAAACTTAACGAAAAAACTACGCCGGACGCGTACCCACTCCCAAACATCAGGGACATATTAGATCAACTGGGAAATGCCCGGTATTTTTCAACGTTCGACTTAGCATCCGGTTTTTACCAAATAGAAATGCATCCAGCAGACAGACACAAAACAGCTTTTTCGACCCCGAATGGACATTACGAATATCACCGAAAGCCATTCGGACTTAAAAACGCGCCAGCAACCTTTCAAAGGTTGATGGACGTCGTGCTGTCCGGTCTTCAAGGCACAGACCTATTCGTCTACCTGGACGATATTGTAATATACGCAAGAGACATCACCGAACACGAAAACAAATTTAAGAGTCTAGCGAAAAGACGAACTTCGGCAGGATTGACACTACAAACCGAAAAATGCCACTTCCTAAACCGAGAAGTGACATACCTAGGGCACATAATTTCAGCCGAAGGCGTCAGACCGAACGCCAGCAACATCTTCGCCGTTAAAAACTTCCCAATACCAAAAGACAAAAAAGGAATTAAACAATTTGTAGCACTTGCAGGCTACTATCGACGTTTCATCCGCGACTTCGCAAAAATTGCGATTCCTTTAACCCAACAACTAAAAAAATCAGAGAAATTCGAATGGACGGACGAATGTCAATCAGCGTTCGAATACCTAAAGGCAAAAATCATCGAACGCCCAGTCCTAAAATATCCAGACTTTGACAAACCGTGTACGCTTACCACGGACGCATCAGACTACGCCATAGGCGCAGTTCTTAGTCAAAAGCACGGTGACTTCGATCATCCAATAGCTTTCTATTCGAGAGCATTCAAGGAAACCGAGATCGCGTATGACGCGATGAAAAAAGAGCTCTTAGCCATCGTGAACGCGGTAGAATACTTTAAAACGTATCTATACGGAAAACGGTTCACGCTTGTCACAGACAACAGAGCACTAACATATATAAAAAATAAACCCGACATCCCGCAACAGCTACAACGATGGCAAATAATACTAAACGGGTACGATTACGACATCGTACACAAACCCGGAAAACTAAACGTCGTTGCCGACGCTCTATCGAGAAATCCCGCGGAAATCATGCCAATCAGGCAACGCGAGGACAGCTCATCCGAAAACCAGGAGACAAAAAAGCAAAAATTGTCTCCCGAGCCGCCGCATCAAACTCGCGAACGATCAACAACCGACACGGGTTCTGGAAACCCAGCACCCAGAAAAAAGCAAAACACACGGGAACTGTCGACCAACGAATCGGAAGACAGTCAAGCCGCATATCAGAGAACATATCAATCAGACTCTGACGAACCAATGGAACAATTAACGGAACAAAAGAAACAAACCCAACAAGAAACGAATAAACCACCCAAAAAGACAGAATCAAAACAAAAAACGGAGAGTGTACCCAAAACAAAAGATTTAATAATAGATACCGAAACATCAATCAGCGAGTTATCGGAAAACGAAGGTGAATTTATGCAACCAATAAAAAAAAATGGTTGAGGAGCTGAACTCAAAGAAAAATACGGAGCCACAATGGCGACTCTCCAAAAAACGTCTTACCGACACAACGGATGACGAGGAGGATAAACGACAACCACGCAGACAACATAGGAAACGAGATGATACTGAAACGAAATATAAATATACAGACATAGATGATAGCACAACAGAAGAAGAGCAAGAAAACAAGAGCCCAACGAGGCCACAAAAAACAAAGAGCCCAACGAGGCCACAAAAAACAAAGAGCCCAACGAGGCCACAAAAAACAAAGAGCCCAACGAGGCCACAAAAAACAAAAAGCCCAACGAGGCCAGATAAAACAGAAAGCTTATCGCAGCTAAACAAAAACGAGTTTCGTGAAAAAGTCAACCCTGACGGGGCAACCGGCTACTTATACGGTGACAAAAAGCGAAAAAACAATGGAACCCAGAACAAAAACGACAACTCTAAGGCACGAAATAGTAAAAACGAGACGGAACACGAAACAGAATCCGAAAACGAAAATTTCAACAAAGGATTCAAACTGTTGCTGACGAACATCGGAGAATCGTCCAGCGACGAAAATAGTGGTAAACCACCCGTCCAACCAACTTTTAGATCACCATCCACAGGTACGAAACAAAAAACAAAAAGACTCAAAAATGACGAAAAAAGCGTGAAACGAAAAGTACCACCGAACTTTCGTTCACCAGATCCTTACAAAACAACAACACATCAGCGATCAGGGAAACGATTGCTTATACCAGCGAAAAAGCGAACTCGAAAAACGCCAAAAGAACCAACTAGGCGTAGCGAAAGGTTAGCTAATAAAAAAAATCCGGAAGTCCCAAACATTCCACCTAAAAATCAACCCACTACAAAAGGAATAAACGATCTCAAAAACCTGTCACCCGAAATGACAGACCAATATTGGGATTCTAAAATCACACACAGCAACCCTAAAACAAAAACTCCACAATCAAAAACAAAAATTCTATTCCAGCCTCTCGACTCAACATCTTCAGATCCAGAACCAAAACCATCACCAGAATTAACAACGGAATATTGGGATTCTAGAGTCACTTACACTAACGACACCCCAACTCACCCAAATCCCGAAGAGGCACCACAAAAAACAAAATCACCTGTGTCAATGTCACCCGAAATGACACAAAACTATTGGGACTCAAAGGTCATGGACATTCCAGATAAAACACCATCAATAAAACAACCAGCTACCCCACGAATCGAGCAGCCAATCACAGTGCCGAGCACTTCCAAACAGATCGAACAACCAGTCGCCATACCAGGGTGCTCATGGCAAATCGACGACTACACACCAGAAAAACCAGTCGCCACGCCAGGGCGCTCATGTCAAATCGACGACTCCACACCAGCAATGGATATCGAACCAACGTTCAGATCACCACCCTGGATTCCACACGAAACAACAGACTATTCGAAATCGGATGAATCACGACCAACTACGCCTCGAGAACCCTCTCGAGCGTTAACAAATCAATACCACAATATGTCACCATCGTCAGAAAGTGATTCCGACGATTCAGCGTACCAACCATCGCAATACATACGAAAACGTCTAACACTGCAAACTCCACCAATAACAAGGGGAACAATGATAACAGAAGACGTGCAACTAAAAAATAATATCGTAGTAACACAGGAAAACATCCTGGCACAGGAAGATAACATCGCACACTTCCTGTCAGCCGACGGTGTCATGGACACAATGGTCTCGATAATACTCGCAGAAAAGGGTAAACTCACCCAATCGGTATTTTCGCAGTCCAATCCAGGAATCGGACACATTTTCATAACACGCGACAAAACAAGACACTACTTCACAATGATTTGCAAAAATAAATCAACACCGAACACGATATTCCCCATACCACTTAGTACACAATACGTTCCCGAGCTAACCAAAATAATGGATCTTACAGCATTTCATAACGGAGAAAGATTATTTACGTTATCAAAATTCCTCTTCTGGACCTAACACCGTACAAGCCATATCAGCATTTATCAGTCCCGGTACGCCAGCTCTCCACAGCCAAAGGCGCGAGATTCGCATATATAAAACCAACAGTCCAGTACACCGCAGTCTCCGAAGACTTTAGTAGTTACTTTAACTTAAAAAACGAAAACGAATGTCAATTCATAGCCAACCGGTACATCTGTAAACAAAACCACCCAGCTCAGCGATTTGGAGTTGTGCGACATCAGGCTAAAAACACTAAAACAAACTTACTGGATAAAAATCCGAAACGCAAACGCATGGCTATTTGCAGCACCTAAGCCAGAAACCTTGTACCTTCTTTGCGACAATCACGAATCAGCTATCGAAACAATAGAAAACACTGGAATACTGCAAATCAAACCCACTTGTCAAATAAAAACACGCACAATAACATTAACTCCGTCAGTAGAAATAACATCAACGATCGAAGTGAAACTCACGCACACACCAGTCCTAAACATTACAGAAATGATACGAAAATCAATAAAAAATGTCGAAAACATAAATTACACAGAAATTATGGCAGAAACTGAGACACTTACAGGCTTATCAAATCCAGGCTCCATACACGACGATCTGACAAAGAACGAAGTGGCGTTAAAAGCCGTTATAGCCAAAGCACGAGAAATTTCGAAAACTCATTATATAAGCAACAGACTCTCTACACTCGAAAAAATATTAAAATACAGCGGAATCGCTTTGAGCTCCGTCGTACTGCTACTGGTAGTCGGATGGAAGCTCTCTCTCTTCGGCAAAATATCTAGTTTGTATAAAATTCTATCTTGTGTAGCAAAACGTCAAACGACGATAACGCAGCAAGCCACCGAGGCTCCCGAACCGACCGTTGTCTACCACAGGCAACCAATAGAGTTAATCGAAACCCAAGTGCAACCAACTACGGATTGCAGAGAGGTCGCAATCATAACAAACCATCCACCGCAACCAGCCCGTAGACCAGTCTATGCGTTGACTTATCGCGATCGGAGCGGAATACCATAAAAAAAAAAGAAAATCGCGTTAATAATCATAAATAATAACCGATATATTCATAACCATCTACATATACCCTCACTAAGGGAAAACAAAAAACACACACATACATTACTCTCCTATCCTACCAAAACACACAAATAACCCTAACCGCATTATGCATGGCTTAAAGCTGTTATGACTTTTTCCTATCCTTTTTATATGTTATTTCAACAAACACACACACTCAACAGATAATAAAGAGAAGACAAAAACAAAATGGACAGTCAACCGTCGACATCGTCAATCTCTTCGGATACGAAGGTAGAATGCCTCCTGTGCCCGAAAAAAATCAAGATTTCCCGTATATCACGGCACCTCGACTGGTGCTGGAACGAGCTCCGGACGAGAGTAGCGAACCTGGGATCGCGGCATACGGGATGCCCGATTTGCTGTTGCGTGTTCCCAGCAAACCGACTGACGGCGCACATCGACAAGTGCGCCGCCTATTTGCTAAAGCTGCAGTACCGCGACCAACAACAAAAAACATTGAAACAATATTCGCAACAACAACAATATGAACAACACCAGGCACAGCAACTCTTCCAATACCAGCAGTAAGAAGCACAACAACAACAACAACCAACACCCGATTATACACCGCACTCACCCGAAGGACCACCACCACCGCTAAAAGACGAAAACACAGAAGACGAAGACACAGAAGAAAAAAACACAGAAGAAGAAGACACAGAAGAAGAAAACACAAACACTCAAAACATAAATGCAGAAAACATAGATACCCAAGACACAAACGATACGAACGGAAAAACAGACGAGACAAACGAAAAACCAAACGGAAACGAAAACAACGACAACAAGAACGAAACACATTTTGACCCAAGGAAACTGACATTTGAACAAGGCATGGCATGGATCAACACCCAAGAGCTCGAGAGTTTGCGAAAAATTAAAAACTTGGCGCAGGCTAACATCTTTCTTGCAGAGCTAAGCAAAGAAAAAAAAACTTATTTAAGCCACCAACAAAACTCCCCAACACCGGAACATCAAAACAAAAATAGAATCAGACCCTTACGACGACAGACTATAATACTTTAATCCACATACACAACAATATACCTCATTTGCACTATACATATATAACATAATATACAATAACTACACATATATATATATCAAAATAATAATAGGCATAAGCGCGACACGCGTCGCGTAGCGTCGAAGGAAATAGAGGGAGACAAAGAAACCCTCCTTATTATAAAAAAAAACATATTATTACAGTTTATTGTTTTTCTCTTACTTTCGAATCTTTTTTTTTTTTGTAATTCTCTACGACTAATATATATGCAACGCTTTTTTTTCTCATACTATAAATACTCGTGTTAATTATTTTACCTATTCCAGAAACAATTTCCATCTTTTACCAACAAACCACTTCCAAATAACATACCTAACCCACTAACCACCACTAATCAGAACTTAGAATGTTACAGGCACAATACCATCAAAATTCGAAATTTATAACAGAAATACCAGGAAATAGAGAAACGAAATACAACCAAGAAGAAACGGAAATTTACCGAAACGGGATAACATTTTTGGAAAAACAAACATGGAACTTCACCAACCGAACGAAACAGGACAACATTTTAATTTTTTCTTAACCATTTTTAACACCAAATTTAAACCCATCCAACATAACCAAACCACTCCCACTAACACGAACAACTAACAGTTTTACTTAGTTACAGATATCAACGACCCTCATCTATTGGAGAACAACAGGAGTGTACCGCAACAAACATGAAAACCAAGGGATTTTAATCCTCCAAACCAATTCGGACAACAACCAGGAGCTTTACTTCTTCAGCAATCAACAACTAACAATCAACAATCAACCAATAACTACAACAAAACATACATTTGAAAACATTACACAACTTACACAAAATGAAAATATCTTAGAAAAATCAAATAACTTTTTAAAATTTGTGATGATGCTTCCTGGTCGTTGACGCTTCCAAACGGGACAATCGGGGAAATATAGGGCGAGGGAAAGGGGGAAATAACACTCCAGAGTTTTGTGTAGAAACGTGGAAAAAATAACTTTTAATGATAATACGTGTTCAGAGAATAATAACAACAGAATAATAATAAGCAAATACTGCCGCTTCAACGCCGTTACGGGTACGTTGAAGGGGGTCGATAACCAAAAATAAACAATCTCAATAATAACCAAAAAGAAAAGAAAAGTTCGCAATAACAATGGTAATAAACAATAGCAAATAAGGAATACCGGGGCGAAAAGTTCGAAAATAAGAAAATAGAAAATTACTCAATACTCGGGGGGGGGGGGGGGGGAATAAGGAAATAGAAAAATAGTTAAAGCTGGGCAGAATACAAAAGTCGAAAAGTAATTAATACGCGGGGGAAAATACTAAGGTCGAAAAAAATAATTGCTACGCAGGGCGAAATACAAAGGTCGGACAATAATTACTACTCGTGGCAAAATATAACGGTCGGAAAATTATCAAAGCTCAAAACGAGAAAAATGGGAGAATCGGAAAATAATTAACTCTCAAAAAAATAGGAAAATCGAAAGAATAATCAATAACAAAACTTACGAAAATAACATAACTTACGGTAATCGCCGGGACGGCAATTCGCAGGGTCAGTCGCAGGGAAGGGGAGGGGAGGAGGGACTGGCCGGTGGATATTCTACACAATGCTGGTCTTACTATGGCAAACTCGGAAAAATCTCCAAACTCGGGGAACAACCACGGATTTTTTTGGGCGCCAGCTACTGTATCGGTGTAGCACCGCGGCGTTCCCACGTTGGGGAAAACTTGTGACGCACCACGTCACAGTATATAAATAACTATATATTAAATCCCAAATAAAACATTTTACGCGTCGTCGTTACCTCGTTGTTTATTTTTTTTGGGAAATTGTGCTTGCAGCATCTTCATTTTTTCCTGCAATTTCTTTTTTTCTTCTTGTAGTCGTTTTCTTTCTGCTTGTTTCTGTTGCTTTTCTTCCTCTTGTAGTCGCTTTTTCTCGGCAAGTTCCCTTTTTTTTTGTTCTCGAAGGCTTTTTTTTTTCTCTTGTATTCGTCTCTTTTCGGCTTACATTTCTACTCTTTTTTTCTGTCGTTGTTCTTTCTCAAGTTGTAATTTTTCCTGTTCTTCCTTTTGGGTGTCGTAATAGTCTACCCAAGCTTTCGACGTTGCTACAGAAGGCACCTTTTTCGTGATATTTGTTTTAGTATTCTCATTTTTTCTTTTTGATGTTGTCATATCGGGAGGCCAAAATAGTGCTTCTTTAAATACCTGGGGTATTTTGACGACGGTGTCTTTGCTCTCGTCCGCGATGCTGACGCTCGTCTCGGCTACGCTCTCAACGGGCTTCGCGGCCATTTCGGTCGGGATGTTCATACGTTCTTCGGCAACGCTCTCGACGCGCTTCTCCGCAATCTCGGTTGAGATGTTCATGATCTCCTCGGCTACGCTCTCGACGCACTTCTCGGCCATCTCGATTGGGATGTTCATGCTCCTCTCGGCTAGGCTCTCGACGGCCTTCTCGGAATTCGTGGCTACGATCTCGACGGTCTTTTCGGCGTTCTGGGCTACGATCTCGACAGGCTTCTCAGCATTTTCAGCGACGTTGGCGATACGCTTCCCGGCGACGTTGACGATACTCTTCCCGGCGACGTTGGCGATACTCTTCTCGGCAACTATGTCGATACTCTTCTCGGCAATTATGTCGATACTCTTCTCGGCAATTATGTCGATACTCTTCTCGGCGACGATATCGATACTCTTCTCGGCAACTATGTCGATACTCTTCTCGGCAACTATGTCGATACTCTTCTCGGCGACGATGTCGATACTCTTCTCGACGACGATGTCGATACTCTTCTCGGCAACTATGTCGATACTATTCTCGACGATGTCGATACTCTCCTCGGCTCCGATATCAATACTCTCCTCGGCTTCGATGTCAATGGTCTCCTCGGGTACACTCTCGTTGTGAGCCCTCCTCGTAACACCAACGTTCGTTTCGCCAGCCGCATGAACGGTGCCTTCTATGACAATGTTGTCGACGGTGCACCCAACATTTTCATCTTGAAGAGTACCCGATTCTGCAAAACAACAATAGGTCAAAAAAATGCTTGGGTAATCGAGGCTGCATACCTCGACAATCTACAAATTCAATACCATTCCATGGTTGCGAAGTGCCCACATCGTGGAAGCCTGAGGCCAACGATTCAACATCGATTTCCATGAAGGGATTGAAGTTCTGGGCATTGGGAACCGCCGTGTCGTCAATCGAATAGCATAGTCGTCCATCCAAATCCATTACGAAATTGATGTTTTCCTCAACCACGTCCACAGTTTCCTCGATCGAATTATTTTTCTCGCCCAGCCGCGGACGAATCTCGATCGGTACACCAGCAGTTGATGGTTCCAGAAACATTTGGTGGTCCAACTGCGCTACTGATAACTCACTGTTCTCTTTGCCCTTTTCTCTCTCTACGTACAGTCGAACAAAAAAATGGATTGACAAATAAAAAGTGTCCAAGCTGATTTTGGGACAACCTCTACAAAACAAAATCGTTATAAAAAAGTAAGTGCAGTTATTCGATGATTTCGTTGCCCTATACCAGCGAGTTTTTTAGTTTGCAGCCACAAATCAAAAAGTCCCTGTTGAGTCACGGCACCCATCCAACGGCCAGTTCGTTCGGAATCTATAAAAGACTCCAACAAGTCTCTCGGCAGCTGCTGTTCGATGAATCGTAAACCATCGCTACTATACGATTTATCCGTCGCTTGAGATACCAATGAGTCGCTGACATCGGAGTTTTGAGGCCGTCTTGACCCTTTTTGAAGGATATTAAAATCTACAGCATCTGCCGAAAAGGGGCTCAAGCCGCACGTTCTAAATCCATTTTTGATCGTTTCTGTGAGATCTATGGATTCAATTGTTTTTTTGAGGACTGGAGCAAACATCTCCTTCCGCAATCGCATGCCATCATTATCCATTCTCCAGCGGATGACTGTTTTTTTCCACATAGATTTCATAGGGTGGAATACAGCGACATCTAGTGGCTGGAGTACGTGCGTGGCATTTGGATATAATCATACGAGTTCAATTTGAACCGATCGGCAAAATTGACTTAAAGGATAAGTGCAATGTGACGAATGACCATCAACATAAAGAACGATTGGAAACTCGACTTCGTTTTTCTTCAGCCATGGATAAAAAAACGTTGGCGATGTATTCGTAGAAAGTTTCTGCGGTCATCCACCCTTTCTCCGAAGTCCCGATGCTCCAGTCCGATGGAAAATTTCTGGAAACGCTGTTAGGGATTCTCTGGTACCAAAACATGACCAGTGGAGGAACCATGGTGCCCGCGGCGTTAACCATGAAGAGCGTCGTCAAACATTCCTTTTCGTCTCCATCGACGATTTTGTAGACCGATTTCGTCCCCTTGCGCACGAGTACGTTGTCTGCTTTTGGACATAATAAAAACGCCGTCTTGTCACAGTTGAAAATGCTCGATGGATCAATATTCAACAGCTCTTTACTCTCCAAGTACGTAGAGATTTCGCCAAACCAATTTCGCAATTTTTCTTCTCTGGCAGAAGCTCGAGTATACGTCAAGTTTTGCGCTACTCGCTTACATAACTCGGGATGTCGGCGAAGAAAGCCTTTGTACCAGTGACGGCCTGGTCGGTTATCCGTGAACGGTGTAGTCTTCTCCATCTTGTCTACCAGAAGCTTGACGCTGTCGAGAAGCTGATCTTTATTTATAGGAAATCCCGTATTGGCAAGATGCAAAATCCAATTGACCAAGTGTGTCTCTTCCTGTGGAGTAAGGATCGTAGGCGGTCCCATTTTGGCATCGAGCGGTTGATAATTCTTGAGTTTCCCATGCAAAGTACTCCTCGGTACACATACTTTTTCGCCGCGTCGCGAATTGAGGTTCCGGATTGAATCGCATCGAGCGCAGTCTCCACCGACGACAGCGTGTATTTCTTTCGCACCGCTTTCGGCATCGTTTATAATTTCTATAATAAAAAAAAACAAGAGAATTCCTACAATCAGTACACTGGTAAGCCGGCCACATAACCTCAAAGTTGGTGAACGTCGCATTTAGATGCGTTATCCTGAAAAATGTATCAAAGGTATTACCTAAATAGCACACCTACTTACCCATTAAGTCTCTCTTCGAACTTCACCTCAAAATTTATATTCTGGCCGATTTATACCTTAAAAGCTATCAACAGATTAAGAGCGAGTATTGTCGCTGCCAGACAACCGTAGCGTCTAGCGTCCGATGATTGGGTCTCCCGCGTCACATGCTCCCGCACCAGCAATCGGACGCGAGCTTCGACCGTGGTACAAGCTTGAAATACATGACCCAATAATAGGACGCAGAATTTATTGTATAAAGCTTTATTAAAAACTAATTGTGACGACGATATTAAAAAGCTCGTTCGATGCACATCCGATAGGTAATATGGGCATGTTAAAAATTTATTCTAAAAAGTGCCCGTATTCCATCGATAACAGGCACAACTCCTTAGCATTTCGGTTAAGGAAAGGGCATCCATGACACGAAGAATGCAAACTCGTTGGTATAAATAATTATTTCTATTATTAAATAGTCATGTAACGTACGGAAAATTTGTCGGTATGTCAATTAGTAATTGAAGAATAGACCATAAGTGTCACCTTACGTTCTTTGTTCATCAAAATGCTAATACAGGGAAATATCCGGACTACTGTCCGAAGACTGGGTCTTGTCCGACCATTGGTACCGTTACCTTAATTTGAAATTTTGCACACATATTCTCAACACTTTGAAGAATATGAAACAGCGGTCAGCGAAAAATAGATTTTTTGTCGAAAAAAAGAAAATCCCCCCTTAAGCCGTAGAATTAAGTATCGAGAAAAACTAAAACGAAACCAAACGCTATGCAAAAAAAAAACAAATTTTATGTGTGACGTGTTTTTCGGGAGCTCACGCGAAACGGTAGCAAAAACAAATCGAAAACCGAAAACTAAAACTTTACCCGAAATCGGGAACACAAAACGTCACCTTCGGTCGCCACCTCCGCGAGTGCATCGGCGTCCCGGTGGGCGCCAGTTAATTTTTGTTTCACCGGTATTAACAACCGGCCCAAACCGGGAGTGAGTTGAGCAGGCTCACTCCACTAATCAATTTTTGTTTCGCCGGAGATTGAGAATCCGGTCTAAACTGGAGGTCGATTGAGCGAGTCGACCTCCGCAAGCACATAACGAAACGGTACAACAAAACACAAACGGTATCGGGATCTGCGAGCGTGAAGCTTGCACAACGATAACGCCGGAAATGCTCGCGAAAGCGACGATGCCGGAAATGCACGGTCGCTCAGGATGCGGGTTGTGGTAGAAGGGTCGCGATCCTTTGGCCAATAAAATAACCCGGAATCACAAAAAAAAATCGGAATCGGGACCTTACGATATCGAGAACAATTTTATTGTTGGCTGTGAAGCCACGGGAGCTCGCACACACGTGCATCGGGAGCGCTCAGCTGATCGAACGATCGAAGCGAGCGAGGCGAGAACGAATTCTACACGCGATCGTAAATTTATCTAACGATAAGACTTACCGAAGCAGCGTAATTTAATCCACAAAGGTACGGGAACGGCATCTCAGGATGCACCGAAAACTTCACCACGATCACAGCAACTCAAGAACGTTATTCACAACGCACCTCGAACACAGAAAAATCGGTAACGAATTCGGACGGAATTCGCGTAACACACGCCGTATCCTAGCCCACTCGCGAACGCACAGAGTGACAGGTAGCGCGAGCGAGACACACGAACTCGAGCGAGAGTGATAGCCGGAGTCTACGGTAGCGCGAGCGAGAACACACGACTCAGCGCGAGACAATAGCTGAACGTAAACACGGGAGCGCGAGAGGCCCGAGATACCTCGAGGACGCCTCTCGGTAGACTGATTAGCCTACGACAATACATCCGACGGGACGTTATGATTATTACGGGATCCTTAGCCGATAACTGCTGCCCTCTCAAACTTTTTCGTGACGTCATCGATACGAGAGCCGAACTGTAACGCGGTAGCTTTGAGGATCGTCGCGATCGTTACTCGAAATTCACGGCGTGAAAACAAGGCTCTCTTCTCACTGAAACTCAGCACAAGGGGCTCGACCTTGCCTGGACAAAAAAACCGTACTCCGCCTGTTCTCCAACGCCGTGCATTATCACCTAACCGGAGTGCCGGGTTTGCACCGGACTTTGACGTATTCGCGACGAAACCTCCGTCGGGCTCTCCTCTATTCGTGTTTCCCAGTACGTCGGGATTCCCTCCACCGAATAGACTCGAGGTTCCGACCTTAACTGAACCAAATCCTTACTTATTCCATCCTAAACTCCATACTAAACTCCATACTAAACTCCATACTAAACTTGATAGGGTCGGAAAACTCACGAACCCTCTCGTAACGGGAGCTGGACGGTACCGTAGCCAGCAAAAGGGCAGCGAAACGGGAACGTTATTTCTCTAAGTCGGTAGCTGTAGCGAAAAATGCTATTTATTTGTATTTTTTGTGACCGTGATCGAAAAATCACGTCACATATGATAATACAATAGCATTAAGTTGATTTTGTTTTTATCCATAGTTGGTATGGGAGCTATAAACTACTAACTTTGCGTAGATACACAGTCAAACTAAAGTGAGACAAGGCTGTGTGAACACGGTGTAAAAGAACCAGTACAAAAAAGATATTATAATATAATAACATTAAGTTCATTTTGTTCTAATCTTTAGATGGTATGGAAGCTATAAGCGACGTACTTCACGTAGGTACATATTCAGCCCAAAGTGAGACAAGGCCATGAGAGTACGGTCTACGAAACGCAGTACAAAAAAATCTTATGATAATACAATAGCATTAAGTTCATATTGTTCTAATCCTTAGATAGTATGGAAGCTATAAGCAACTTACTTTACGTAGATACACTATCACGCTGTGACTATTCATGAGTAGCATTGGAAATTTGAATGCGCATTAAAGAGACTATGCAATGATTATAATATACCAATGACAAATAATAAACAATTTATTGATATACGATATACATCTTATGAATGCGATTTGAAATGTATAATGATAAACGAACAACAAGAAAATATTGTTATTTGTAAGACATGTTTGTTTGAAATAAAACATTTCCGCCAAAGTAAATCATTGGTGGTCTTATTTACATCGCCTATTATAAAATAAAAGGTCATTACCGGTATCATTGAACATGAGAGTCATGTCCTTTTGTTTATTATTATCAGACGATATCAGAGTTCGAAAAAATAATTGCATGCGCGATGTTCGTAAATTTGGTGAATACTCGTAACTTTTACGAAAAGGTCATTCTTTGCACAGCGACATCTACGAGTCTATGATTACTTTCATCCGGGAAGCTATCATTTATAATGATGTAATACAAATAATCTCATTACTTGGATCGTCGCCCATATGATTCAATAACTAATATTAATTTATTAGAGGACCTCAAAAACACCAATATATTGTAACGTTTTTCGTGCAACAGTTGTTTCAAGGACGTCAATGTCCATAAAATACCTGGATTGTTTATTGATGACTGAATTCTGGCATTATCTACTGATCAATGTTAACTGATACTATGTGTAGGATGTAGATGTTATTTCCTGATGTGATGGGACTTTGAGAAAACCGGTGTAACAAGAACACAATATTTATTTAATGAAATACAAAAAGACAAACTTTCGTCGACCAGTCATTCGCACATTTCGCTCCTGACTCTCGTCGTCTCTCTCACTCAACAAACTCCTCTCTTTTTTCGTTGCCCTCGCAACAGAAAATCCCTCCCTCCCTTGTAACGCTCGCTACCTTTTGAGGCGCATATTAAAACAAAAACCGATATTCAATGGAATATAAAAATCCCTACATTCGGCCGTCCTGCATTGGCATTCGACCCCGAATGTCTTAATCATCATTTCGACCCTCGCACTCTACGTCATCTTCAGACTCGTCAGTTTCTTCGTCTTGAGGCCAAAACTTCATATGATCCGCTGCTGAAGAAGTCTGCGAAGGGCCTTCGTGCTCTCCGACTTTACGAACCGTGTATCGATCGTTGCGTAAGATTCTCGTTACTTCATATGGCCCGAAATACTTTGACGCGAATTTTAAACCAGGGCCTTGCTGCGTTCGTCGGATAGCCACCAAATCGCCTTCACGATAAATCTTAGCTGCTTTCCTTTTTTAATTGAAGCCACGTCGATTCTCTTCCTAAGTCTTTTTAATCATCTCTTTCGCTTCGAGTCGTACTTCATCGCGGGTTTCATCAAAACTTGCGATCCACTCATTCTCAATGAATTCGCGGATATTAGGATCATCGCGAATACGTGCATGAACTCCGAACGATAATCGGAACGGCGTCATGCCGATACTTCTGTGCGGATTGGTGTTCAAGTACAACTGAGCGGTATCCAAATACTTGAACCACTCCTCTGGCTTCGGCGCGGATAACTTCGTCGACAGTGGGATGAGTGTACGATTTACCCGTTCGACTTGACCATTCGCTCGCGGTATGCCGGTCGTTGTCATCACATGCTGAACATTTTCGTTCTTGCAAAAATCTTCGAAGTCTTTCGAAGTAAATGCCGTACCCCGATCAGAGATGGTCCTTTTCGGATTCCCAAAGATCACGGCTTGTTTTTTCAAACGGGTCAGCACCTCCGCCGTCGTCGTCGATCTTGTCGCATACAACCACGTAAACTTCGAGAAACTGTCGACGACAACAAAAATATGCCTATAGCTTTTTTTGTTGTTGTTGGGAGAGGACCCAAACGGTCGATGTGGAAAGTGTCCAAGGGTGTTTCTCCTTTATCAATGGGTTTCAGGTACCCCTCCTGACGTCCCAGTTTCCTCTCCGTTAAAATGCAATCCACAAAATTACGCGAGTCGAATCTTTTCGACTCTCGATCGCAGATTCGGAACCCAGAAATTCTTTTTCACGAGAGCTTCGGTTTTATTCACGGAAAAATGTCCTCTCTCGTGTGCCTGCCTTATGATCTGCGATTGCATTCCCTTCGGCACCACTAGTCGGATATCATCATCGTCTTCTCGAAACAACAGTCCACCACGGATGACATATCCTTGAGCTTGACGTTCTTCTGCCATCTTAAATATTCGTTGCATCTTGGCGTCTTCCTTTTGAGCTTTTTTCAGCCGTGGAGTTAGTCCTTCATCGATCTCAGCAATCAGCATGCACTTCGGCAGTGGGTTGCGACTAAGGGCATCCACATGCACCATACTTTTACCTGGACGGTGCTCGATATTATAATCGAACTCTTCTAGATGAAGAGCCCACCTCGCAACTCGCACGCAGAGATCCTTCTTATTCATGGTCAGAGTGAAAGCGCGGCAGTCGGTGACAATTTCGAACGGTATCGCGAGCAAGTGAATTCGGAACTTCTTAAGCGCCTTAACGATAGCTAGAACCTTGAGTTCGTAGCTTGGATATTTTTCTTCGACGGGAGTGGTCTTGCCACTCGCATAGTATACCGGATGCAACGCCTCGTGTTCGCTATTTCGTTGCAACAATATTGCACCATAACCGTGCTTTGAAGCGTCAGTGTGCAGCTCAGTTTCCGCGCCTGCTCGATACAAATTCAATACCGGCTGACTACTAAGTACAATCTTCAAGCGCATGAAAGCGTCGTTCTCTATACCGCCAAACTCAAATTTTACGTTCGCCTTCAACAAGTTTGACAACGGTCGCGCTATAAGCGAGTATCCCGGAACAAACTTCCGGAAATAGCCGGTTAGACCTAGAAATCCCTGAATCTGTCGTACGTTCGCAGGCTTCGGAAAGTCAATAACAGCTTCGATCTTTTTCTCGCTTGGATGGACACGTCCATTCTCAATAATGTGACCTAGGAACTCGACTCTCGTTTATAGAAACGCACATTTTTTCCAATTCACGATAAGACCAGTTTCGCTCGCGGTTAAGACGCGTTTCAGTTTCTCGAGTCCACTCTCACAATCTCTTGAAGGTACAATCAGATCATCCATGTACGTCAATACGTCCCCTTCACGAATAAGGTCTTTGAACACAGCATTTACGAATTTTTGGAAGACAGCTGGAGAGTTGCAAAGACCAAAAGGCACCCGCAAAAATTCGAAATGACCATCGGGTACGATAAAAGCAGTAAACTTTTGACTCGATTGCTCTACCAGGACATGGAAAAACCCGTTTCTTAAATCAAGCGTACTAAACACTCTAGCGTCTTGCAACTTGTCTAGCTGGTCTTCGATTAGCGGCAACGGATATCGATCCTTAACGATCTTTCTATTAAGAAGCCGATAGTCCACACAAAGTCTTTTGAGCCGTCTTTTTTTGCCACCAGTACAACTGGGCTCGCGTAATCCGAGACGGAAGGTTGAACAATATCGTTTTCGAGCCACTCGCTAATCTGTGCGTTGACTTCATCCCGTTCGTGAGGTGCCAAACGTCTTGCCCTCTGGTATACTGGTTCATCGTCTTTCAGTATAAGCGCCATTTTTACCCCCACGTCGCGAGTCTTCACCGGCCTATAGTCATCAACAAGATTTCGTATGATTGTTTTGTACTGATCGTTTCGAACGTTGGATAGATCTGCCAAATTTACATCACGATATTCTACCGCATTGACTCGAAATATCTCTGGCTCTTCGCCGTCACACTCGGGCAGATTCTCAGTTGTAGGGCTAATCGTAGCCTTCCCGCGCTTTACGCTCAAATCTATCGTGTGCAGAAAGTCTCGACCGATCAACAATTTATGTCGCAGCAAGTCATCAGAAATTACGCGGATGAGAACCGGATAAGAGTTTCCGTCTACCGTTAAGTTCGTTTGAAACTCGCCTAGCGTCACATTCTTTTCTTTTCCTACGCCTTGAAAAGCTATCGATTTATTCTGAAAACGTGGCGGACCTAGTTTGACGTATTCATCCACGCGCATAATCGTGATATCGCTTCCGTTATCAAGCAACGCTTCGACAGGGATGCCGTCTATTAAAACTTCTTTATCGTACTTGCTTTGACTCGTCTGCGTTACCGCGCAACTACTTTTTGTCTCATCTTTCTTTTTCGGACACTTAGAAGCAATGTGGCCATGTTCGCTGCACCCGAAACATTTCGAACCTTGTTCTTTCGTTGGACAATTCGAACTCAAATGATCGCGATCGCCACAGTTATAGCACCGTTTTACTGCGTTCCCTTTCTTCTCCACCGATCCGCTTTTCCCGTTCGCGATACTTTTCTCACCCGTCTCACCTGCGCGTATGGCTTTATCGTTCTTACGCTTACCCCCGCTAGCCTTGTCATAAGACAAATTCGAGTTCGTCGTAAAATTTCTATCGCGCAACGATATTTCTTCAAACGCTTGCAACAGAGATTGTATCGATCTAAATCCTTGCAGCCGCGCTACATCACGCAGTTGAGTATCTGGGATACCGTCGATAATGTAGCTCAACACCTCGTCGTCGTCCATGGCAAGATGATTCGCGAGGATCTTTTTCTCGTGAACATAGTCATGGAAAGTCTCTGTCTTCTTCCACACTCGTTCTTCGAATTGTCGTCGCATCGTGATTTTGTTCGAACGGTGATAAAACATGTTCCTCAGTTCGTTCAAAAGATTACCAGGAGACATCGCGATGTATTCCGGCTTGGAATGAAACCATTCCGCTGCTCTATTCTTGAGCCGCGTTCCTATCAAGACCTTCGTCGTATCGTCATCGAGCTTGTAGGCTTCTTTTAAAAACGTAACTTGTCTCGCCCATGTCTCGTATGTTTGTGCATTACCGTTGAAGTAACCGAGGAGATCTGCTATCATTGTTATATTTATTTTCGTCGTAACCAGCGCTGATATGTTCGTGTGTCGTTCACTCAAGACTCGGTTCGCAGCATCTGTGTTTTCTGCAATATCACTTCGATTCCTATCGTCGTCGTTCTTTTCTTCACCGACTGCACTTCGATTATTAATCTGCTGGGCCTGAAGGAGCTCGATTTCGCGCCGGGCCAAGGCGAGTTCTCGCTCTGCCAACTCTTTTTCACGCTTATACAAAGCGACTTCTCGCTCACTGAGTACAGACGCACTCACCCCATCACCAATCTCCTTGCACCACTCCTTGCACCACTCTCCTGTTGGATCGGCCTTCAGCAGTCTATCCACGAGATCAGCTTTATTTCCGGACAAACTGAGCCCTTTCGATTTTAATACATCTCTCAGCTGTGAGACGGTTAGATTATACGCTTCAGTCACCGTAACACTCATTATTTCCAGTACGAAATATCGCCGCAGCATCCAAAGAATACGTCGTTTAGCGTTTTTCGTCTTTCGCACGCGAAGGATAACACGCAGTTCCGTCTTGCCGCTCTGTGTTCTCCTTCAATACGACCCGTCGTTCGTCGTACTTTCTGTTACACTCGCGAATTCTCACTATCCCGGACGAGCCCCCAAAGTTTGTAGGATGTAGATGTTATTTCCTGATGTGATGGTGGGACATTGAGAAACCGGTGTAACAAGAACACAAGATTTATTTAATGAAATACAAAAAGACAAACTTTCGTCGACCAGTCATTCGCACATTTCGCTCCTGACTCTCGTCGTCTCTCTCACTCAACAAACTCCTCTCTTTTTTCGTTGCCCTGGCAAGAGAAAATCCCTCCCTCCCTTGTAACGCTCGCTACATTTTGAGGCGCATATTAAAACAAAAACCGATAATCAATGGAATAGAAAAATCCCTACATATGCTTAGTTATTTTTAATTTGAAAATAATTACGAAATACTAACAGTAGCTGCTGATGTGTTAAAACTTTTTCAAAAAGGACACAACAATGTCGGTTACACCTACGTCATTCTTTCCTTTGAAAGCATACTTAATGAAATTAATTATAAATTACCAATCAGTGTGAGTCAATTCGGTAATTAAGATCCTTTTATTGAAAGACATCGAAAGCACCATAATATGATCACTTCTTCATACAATGGATCTTTCGAGGACTATAAATAGTTGACGCTATCTAAGTCAGTTCTACGTGATCAGATTTGATTAGATTTTTAAAATATTAACGGGCATATAGTCCAGTCTGCACTAACGATACTCTTTCTGATAAAAGTAATTGCAGACTTAGATAAATAGCGGTGCTGTGGTTATTCTTTTTCGCACAAGATACCACGAAAGCAATTTTTTACACTACTTGATGTCATTGAAACAACCGTTGTGTTGTACGCGAGGTCAACAATTTTAATTTTCAAGGTATTTGGGATCGTTGCCAAATTAAGAGTAGAACTCAAGTTTGTTTATACAAACTAAATAACAAGTTTATTCAAAGAAAGATAATTAATTTGATCGTTGCCAATAATTCTTAATACAGTCGTCGATTTCTTTGAACATGAGCCTAACTCTGAGACCAACCTCTCTGTTCTTCAGTCGAGTTCAGACTAACTATTTCCCGGTCGCGATCCGCGACGTGCAAATTGATGCGTCTGCGATTTTATTACCTGCCCATATTTGGGCATATAGAATTGAGCATCGCCTGATTCTTACTCGGCGATTTGTCGTTGCCGGGTGCACTACCCGGGCATCATTCGATACTTGCTCGGCAAATTCCTACACGTGTCGGCTTCGCGACGCGGTGGATTTGCCCGTAAGTATTTCCCAATGCGTTCTCTGATTTATTTAATACTTCTTTTAATTTTTTAATAGATAAAGTAATTCGGGGTACAACAGTTGCGTGACAAACAGTATATTTCAATACTTTTGAGAGCTATCAGAGTTATTTAATAATTAACATGCATTAATATGCATGTTAATTATTAAATAACTCCTTACTGATTGTTAATTTTTAAAAGAAGAACGTTGTGGATGCTTTCAAAGTACACAAGAAGTAGAGGTAACTGGAATTCCGTCATATCCTTTATGAATAAGAAACTGTCATTATTCATAAAGAATAACGTGGAATACCAGTTACCTCTACCTCTTTATTACTTTGAAACTATCAACTACGTTCTCAATTCGATAAACATTCAGTAGGATGTGATTTAATACTTCATATGCATTTATTGATGGGTCTCAAAAGTACTAAAATATAACTATTATTTCAAGCAACGATTGTTTCAAGGACCTCATTACCTTATTCGAATCTGTAATTATTTTTGTCTGTATTTTAAAAATGATCATATGATGGTGCATTTGAGGTCTTGTAATAAATGGATATTAATTATTGAACTGTCCCATTGTGATTAGTAATTTATAATCAATTTCGTAATGTATGCTTTCAAAGGGAGAAAGACGTACAGGTAATTCGTTGCACGAAAAAAGTAATAATATAATGGTGTTTTTGAGGCCCTCTGATGTATTGATATTAGTTACTGAATCATATGGGTGACTTCTACGTAATTAGATTTCTTGCATTATTTGTGCAATGTTAACGAACGAATAACCCGGTCGGCAATGACGATACCCTTTCTGATAAAAGTAAGTGCTGGGATTATTATTTTTTGTAAAAGATATTACGAGGTGCTGGCGGCCTCTAAGTTTTATTTAAAGTGAAAAAATTCACTACGATACAATTTTTTTTAAATTAATAATTAGTGAGAAGTGGTTCAATAATGACATCATTTTATCAGAGGATTTCAAGAACACCAATATATAATTATTTTTTCATGCCATGGTTGTTTCAAGGACAGCGATTAGTTAAAAAAGAAAGTAGATTCGTGGGTTCCTTTACGAAAAAGAATAACCACAGCGACACTATTTACCGGAGACTGCAATTACTTTTATCAGAAAGAGTATCGTCAGTGTAAACCGGGCTGTACGTCCGTCAATATTGAGCAAATGATACAGAAAATCTGTATCTCATAAAAGTGATCCACATATCGTCAGCTGACTATGTCAAATAACTCAGAACGACCACATTGGAATTTTAACATAAAACCGATTGCATAATTAACGGCTAATTAAAGGCTAATTAAGTGCTCCAAACAAAATTTTCCACTCCACCGCTAAGGGTAGAAACGTGTGGACTTTCTGACTGCCGATGAAGCTGGGATGACCACAGTCAAAATAAAGGTAACGGTAAGTGCTATACCATTTTACCGACGGATTATTTAACGGCTATTTAAAGGCTTTCGAATGAGACTAGTTACGATTTAATGTCAAATAACTCAGAACGACCACATTGGAATTTTGACATAAAACCGATTGCATAATTAACGGCTAATTAAAGGCTAATTAAGTGCCCCAAAAAAAAATTTTCCGCTCCACCCCTAAGGGTAGAAACGTGTGGACTTTCTGACTGCCGATGAAGCTAGGATGACCACAGTCAAAATAAAGGTAACGGTAAGTGCTATACCATTTTAACAGACGGATTATTCAACGGCTATTTAAAGGCTTTCGAATGAGACTAGTTACGATTTAATCGGACCACCCCGTCTCGAGAAACCCACCCCCTCTTCGGCCGATAAAAGTGCAACTCAGGAGAGGGTAGAGCTAGGACATTGCAATTAGTCTTAAAATTCACATTAAATTAACCGCTCGACACATCCGTACTACCTAATTTTTCCGATCCACCCCCTCGCCGGAAACTCACCCCCTCTACAGCCTGTCATAGTATAACTCGGAGTAGGGAAGAGTTAGAACATTGCAAATGGCCTTAAAATTCATGTTGAATTAACGGCTCGACATTTACATACTTTCCGGTTTTGCCGCTCCACCCCCTCGGCGGAAAGTCACCCCCATTACGGCCTACAATCGTCTAACTCGGGGTAGGGAAGAGTTAGAAAATTGCAAATGGCCTTAAAATTCATGTTGAATTAACGGCTCGACATTTACATATTTTCCGATTTTGCCGCTCCACCCCCTTGCCAGGAAACTCACCCCCTCTGCAGCCTATCATAGTATAACTCGGGGTAGGGAAGAGTTCGAAAATTGCAAATGGCCTTAAAATTCATGTTAAATTAACGGCTCGACATTTACATATTTTCCGATTTTGCCGCTCCACCCCCTTGCCGGAAACTCACCCCCTCTGCAGCCTATCATAGTATAACTCGGGGTAGGGAAGAGTTAGAAAATTGCAAATAGCCTTAAAATTCATGGTAAATTAACGGCTCGACATTTACATACTTTCCGATTTTGCCGCTCCACCCCCTCGGCGGAAAGTCACCCCCTTTACGGCCTAGAATCGTATAACTCTGGGTAGAGAAGGGCTAGAAAATTGCAAATGGCCTTAAAATTCATGTTGAATTAACGGCTCGACATTTACATATTTTCCGAATTTGCCGCTCCACCCCCTTGCCGGAAACTTACCCCCGATGCAGCCTATCATAGTATAACTCGGGGTAGGGAAGAGTTAGAAAATTGCGAATGGCCTTAAAATTCATGTTGAATTAACGGCTCAACATTTACATATTTTCCGATTTTGCCGCTCCACCCCCTTGCCGGAAACTCACCCCCTCTACAGCCTATCGTAGTATAACTCACGGTAGAGAAGAGCTAGAAAATTGCAAATGGCCTTAAAATTCATGTTGAATTAACGGCTCGACATTTACATATTTTCCGATTTTGCCGCTCCACCCCCTTGCCGGAAACTCACCCCCTCTACAGCCTATCGTAGTATAACTCACGGTAGAGAAGAGCTAGAAAATTGCAAATGGCCTTAAAATTCATGTTGAATTAACGGCTCGACATTTACATATTTTCCGATTTTGCCGCTCCACCCCCTTGCCAGGAAACTCACCCCCTCTGCAGCCTATCATAGTATAACTCGGGGTAGGGAAGAGTTAGAAAATTGCAAATGGCCTTAAAATTCATGTTAAATTAACGGCTCGACATTTACATACTTTCCGATTTTGCCGCTCCACCCCCTCGGCGGAAAGTCACCCCCTTTACGGCCTAGAATCGTATAACTCTGGGTAGAGAAGGGCTAGAAAATTGCAAATGGCCTTAAAATTCATGTTGAATTAACGGCTCGACATTGACATATTTTCCGATTTTGCCGCTCCACCCCCTTGCCGGAAACTTACCCCCGATGCAGCCTATCATAGTATAACTCGGGGTAGGGAAGAGTTAGAAAATTGCGAATGGCCTTAAAATTCATGTTGAATTAACGGCTCGACATTTACATATTTTCCGATTTTGCCGCTCCACCCCCTTGCCGGAAACTCACCCCCTCTACAGCCTATCGTAGTATAACTCACGGTAGAGAAGAGCTAGAAAATTGCAAATGGCCTTAAAATTCATGTTGAATTAACGGCTCGACATTTACATATTTTCCGATTTTACCGCTCCACCCCCTCGGGGGAAACTCACCCCCTTTACAGCTTATGTTCGTATAACTCGAAGTGGAGAAGGTCTACAAAATTGCAAATGGCCTTAGAATTTATCTTGATTTAACGGCTCGACATTTACACATTTTCCGATTTTGCCGCTTCAACCCCTTGGCGGAAACTCACGCCCTCTCCAGCCTATCGTAGCATAACTCGGGTAAGGCATGAGTTGGAAAATTGCAATTGGCCTTCAAATTCATGTTGAATTAACTGCTCGACATTTCCACCGGAAATCAGTCAAGGGTTTGGAGCGGCAAAATCGGAAAGTATGTAAATGCCGAGCCGTTAATTCAACATGAATTTTAAGGCCATTTGCAATTTTCTAGCCCTTCTCTACCGTGAGTTATACTACGATAGGCTGCAGAGGGGGTGAGTTTCCGGCAAGGGGGTGGAGCGGCAAAATCGGAAAATATGTAAATGTCGAGCCGTTAATTCAACATGAATTCTAAGGCCATTTGCAATGTTCTAACTCTTCCCTACTCCGAGTTATACTATGACAGGCTGTAGAGGGGGTGACTTTCCGGCGAGGGGGTGGATCGGAAAAATCGGAAAATATGTAAATGTCGAGCCGTTAATTCAACATGAATTTTAAGGCCATTTGCAATTTTCTAACTCTTCCCTACCCTGAGTTTTACGATTGTAGGCCGTAAAGGGGGTGACTTTCCGCCGAGGGGGTGGAGCGGCAAAATCGGAAAGTATGTAAATGTCGAGCCGTTAATTCAACATGAATTTTAAGGCCATTTGCAATGTTCTAACTCTTCCCTACTCCGAGTTATACTATGATAGGCTGCAGAGGGGGTGAGTTTCCGGCAAGGGGGTGGAGCGGCAAAATCGGAAAATATGTAAATGTCGAGCCGTTAATTCAACATGAATTTTAAGGCCATTTGCAATTTTCTAACTCTTCCCTGCCCCGAGTTATACTATGATAGGCTGCAGAGGGGGTGAGTTTCCTGGCAAGGGGGTGGAGCGGCAAAATCGGAAAATATGTAAATGTCGAGCCGTTAATTCAACATGAATTTTAAGGCCATTTGCAATTTTCTAACTCTTCCCTACCCTGAGTTTTACGATTGTAGGCCGTAAAGGGGGTGACTTTCCACCGAGGGGGTGGAGCGGCAAAATCGGAAAGTATGTAAATGTCGAGCCGTTAATTCAACATGAATTTTAAGGCCATTTGCAATGTTCTAACTCTTCCCTACTCCGAGTTATACTATGATAGGCTGCAGAGGGGGTGAGTTTCCGGCAAGGGGGTGGAGCGGCAAAATCGGAAAATATGTAAATGTCGAGCCGTTAATTCAACATGAATTTTAAGGCCATTTGCAATTTTCTAGCCCTTCTCTACCCAGAGTTATACGATTCTAGGCCGTAAAGGGGGTGACTTTCCGCCGAGGGGGTGGAGCGGCAAAATCGGAAAGTATGTAAATGTCGAGCCGTTAATTTACCATGAATTTTAAGGCTATTTGCAATTTTCTAACTCTTCCCTACCCCGAGTTATACTATGATAGGCTGCAGAGGGGGTGAGTTTCCGGCAAGGGGGTGGAGCGGCAAAATCGGAAAATATGTAAATATCGAGCCGTTAATTCAACATGAATTTTAAGGTCATTTGCAATTTTCTAGCCCTTCTCTACCCAGAGTTATACGATTGTAGGCCGTAAAGGGGGTGACTTTCCGCCGAGGGGGTGGAGCGGCAAAATCGGAAAGTATGTAAATGTCGAGCGGTTAATTCACCATGAATTTTAAGGCCATTTGCAATTTTCTAGCCCTTCTCTACCGTGAGTTATAGTATGATAGGCTGCAGAGGGGGTGAGTTTCCGGCAAGGGGGTGGAGCGGCAAAATCGGAAAATATGTAAATGTCGAGCCGTTAATTCAACATGAATTCTAAGGCCATTTGCAATTTTCTAACTCTTCCCTGCCCCGAGTTATACTACGATAGGCTGCAGAGGGGGGTGAGTTTCCGGCAAGGGGGTGGAGCGGCAAAATCGGAAAATATGTAAATGTCGAGCCGTTAATTCAACATGAATTCTAAGGCCATTTGCAATGTTCTAACTCTTCCCTACTCCGAGTTATACTATGACAGGCTGTAGAGGGGGTGACTTTCCGGCGAGGGGGTGGATCGGAAAAATCGGAAAATATGTAAATGTCGAGCCGTTAATTCAACATGAATTTTAAGGCCATTTGCAATTTTCTAACTCTTCCCTACCCTGAGTTATACGATTGTAGGCCGTAAAGGGGGTGACTTTCCGCCGAGGGGGTGGAGCGGCAAAATCGTAAAGTATGTAAATGTCGAGCCGTTAATTCAACATGAATTTTAAGGCCATTTGCAATGTTCTAACTCTTCCCTACTCCGAGTTATACTATGATAGGCTGCAGAGGGGGTGAGGTTCCGGCAAGGGGGTGGAGCGGCAAAATCGTAAAGTATGTAAATGTCGAGCCGTTAATTCAACATGAATTTTAAGGCCATTTGCAATGTTCTAACTCTTCCCTACTCCGAGTTATACTATGATAGGCTGCAGAGGGGGTGAGGTTCCGGCAAGGGGGTGGAGCGGCAAAATCGGAAAATATGTAAATGTCGAGCCGTTAATTCAACATGAATTTTAAGGCCATTTGCAATTTTCTAACTCTTCCCTGCCCCGAGTTATACTACGATAGGCTGCAGAGGGGGTGAGTTTCCGGCAAGGGGGTGGAGCGGCAAAATCGGAAAATATGTAAATGTCGAGCCGTTAATTCAACATGAATTTTAAGGTCATATGCAATTTTCTAGCCCTTCTCTACCCAGAGTTATACGATTGTAGGCCGTAAAGGGGGTGACTTTCCGCCGAGGGGGTGGAGCGGCAAAATCGGAAAGTATGTAAATGTCGAGCGGTTAATTCACCATGAATTTTAAGGCCATTTGCAATTTTCTAGCCCTTCTCTACCGTGAGTTATACTATGATAGGCTGCAGAGGGGGTGAGTTTCCGGCAAGGGGGTGGAGCGGCAAAATCGGAAAATATGTAAATGTCGAGCCGTTAATTCAACATGAATTCTAAGGCCATTTGCAATGTTCTAACTCTTCCCTACTCCGAGTTATACTATGACAGGCTGTAGAGGGGGTGAGTTTCCGGCGAGGGGGTGGATCGGAAAAATCGGAAAATATGTAAATGTCGAGCCGTTAATTCAACATGAATTTTAAGGCCATTTGCAATTTTCTAACTCTTCCCTACCCCGAGTTATACGATTGTAGGCCGTAATGGGGGTGACTTTCCGCCGAGGGGGTGGAGCGGCAAAATCGGAAAGTATGTAAATGTCGAGCCGTTAATTCAACATGAATTTTAAGGCCATTTGCAATGTTCTAACTCTTCCCTACTCCGAGTTATACTATGACAGGCTGTAGAGGGGGTGAGTTTCCGGCGAGGGGGTGGATCGGAAAAATTAGGTAGTACGGATGTGTCGAGCGGTTAATTTAATGTGAATTTTAAGACTAATTGCAATGTCCTAGCTCTACCCTCTCCTGAGTTGCACTTTTATCGGCCGAAGAGGGGGTGGGTTTCTCGAGACGGGGTGGTCCGATTAAATCGTTACTAGTCTCATTCGAAAGCCTTTAAATAGCCGTTAAATAATCCGTCTGTTAAAATGGTATAGCACTTACCGTTACCTTTATTTTGACTGTCGTCATCCTAGCTTCATCGGCAGTCAGAAAGTCCACACGTTTCTACCCTTAGGGGTGGAGCGGAAATTTTTTTTTTGGGGCACTTAATTAGCCTTTAATTAGCCGTTAATTATGCAATCGGTTTTATGTCAAAATTCCAATGTGGTCGTTCTGAGTTATTTGACATTACGATTTAATCGGACCACCCCGTCTCGAGAAACCCATCCCCTCTTCAGCCGATAATCGTGCAACTCAGGAGAGTGTAGAGCTAGGACATTGCAATTAGTCTTAAAATTCACATTAAATTAACCGCTCGACACATCCGTACTACCTGATTTTTCCGATCCACCCCCTGCCAAAAACTCCCCCCCTGTTTAGCCGATATTCGTATAACGCAGGGGTGGGACGAACTAGGACATTGCAATTGCTCTTAAGGATCACGTTGAATTGACGGCTCGACATTTCCATCTTTCCCAATTTTGCCGCCCCACCCCCTCGGCAGAAACTCACCCCCTCGATAGCCTACGATCCTATAACTCGGGAAAGGGAAGAGTTAGAACATTGAAATTAGTCTTAAAATTAATACTGAATTACCGGCTCGACATTTTTACATTTTCCGATTTTGCCGCTGCACCCCCTTCCGGATACTCACCCCCCCTCTACAGCCTACAATTGTATAACTCGGGGAAGGGAAGTGTCGGACCTTTGCATTTCGTCTTAAAAATTATGTTGAATTAACCACTCGATTTTTACATATTTTCCGATTTTTACGCTCCACCCCCTCGCTGGAAACTCACCCCCTCTACAGCCTGTCATAGTATAACTCGGAGTAGGGAAGAGTTAGAACATTGCAAATGACCTTAAAATTCATGTTGAATTAACGGCTCGACATTTACATATTTTCCGATTTTGCCGCTCCACCCCCTCGGCGGAAAGTCACCCCCTTTACGGCCTACAATCGTATAACTCTGTGTAGAGAAGGGCTTGAAAATTGAAAATGTTCTGAAAATTCATGTTGAATTAACGGCTCGACATTTACATATTTTCCGATTTTGCCACTCCACCCCCTTGCCGGAAACTCACCCCCTCTGCAGCCTATCATAGTGTAACTCAGGGTAGAGAAGGGCTAGAAAATTGTAAATGGCCTTAAAATTCATGCTAAATTAACGGCTCGATATTTACATATTTTCCAATTTTGCCGCTCCACCCCCTTGCTGGAAACTCACCCCCTCCACAGCCCACATTCGTATAACTCGGGGTAGGGAAGAGTTAGAAAACTGCAATTGGCTTTAAAATTCATCTTGAATTCACGGTTCGACATCTTGAATTAACAGCTTCGTGTTTTAGAATGTAATTTTAAGAAAGAAGAAAATTCTTAGAAAAGAACTACAAAATCTTTATGTTAAGTATACATAATACATGCACAAAGTAAGAAATTTGTTGCTATTGTACATTTTCTAGGCCGATAGGACAGGATGAGGTAAGGGAAATGAGGTGAATCGCATTATAATAGTACAACGACAACTCGTGTAACTAAAAATAGCTTTCGAAATCTTGAGAAAACGGTCGGCATGGGAATCACTTCCGCCTTGTCATTAACAATTGCTCGATGCACACTATATATGTACTGGACATCGGCCTTCTGAAGTTAATCGGCATGGTAACCACTAAAGATCTTAGGTTGCTTTGGCCAATCCAAGATTTCTTTCTCTGCGCTACAGGTTCATCACTGTTCAGACAATCGGCATGGGAAGCAGTAAAGTCCTTAGGCTTCCTATTCCTCATAACGCATGTAGCTTTTTCTTGCTTCTGGTCTTCAGTAGTGAGACAAACGGCCGGCATGGGAACCACTTCCGCCGACTCAGAACTTAATAACTTTCCACAAGATTTGTACGTCGAATTTTCAAAATCAAAATTTACAAAATTTTATTAATTTTTTAAAAAATTACATGAAGTGCCATCTAACAGATGCACAAAGTTTTTTTCTAATATTCTGGCCCAATAGCAAAGGATGGAGTAAGGGACACAAGGGTAATCGGATTATAATAGTACACCGGGAGCTCGTGTAACCAAAAATAGCGTTTGATAATTTGAGAGAACGGCCGGCATGGGAACCACTTCCGCGTCTCACTTCACTAATTCCTCAATGGACACTTTATCTATGTACTGGACCGCGGTTTCCTAAAGTCATTCGGCATGATAACCACTAAAGACCGTAGATTGCTTTGGCCAATACAAGATTGCTTTCACTGCGCTACAGGCTTCAGTCACCGTTCAGACAATCGGCATGGGAACCACAGAAGTCCTTCGGCTTCCTATTCCTTATAACGCATGTGGCCTTTTCTTGGTTCTGGTCTTCAGTAGTGAAACAAACGCCCGGCATGGGAACCACTTCCGCCGAATCAAAACTTAATAACCTTCCACAAGATTTGTACGTTTTGTGGGTGATTGTTAAAGGACGTAAATGAACACAAACATTTTAAAATAACAACAATTTAACTATTTATTCTAGAGTTACAGCCTCGACCGAATCCTCCATTTTCGCCGTGTATAAAAGTTTGCCCGTTAGGGTATCATAATAATAATCGATATCTCGATCAGTGATGATCAACGGAAGGTCACCTACAATATGTCGATCGATTTGGAGCGTCATCTTAGCCTTCTTGTCGATAGTCATTCCGTCCCAATTACAGTGTTTTCTAAGCATCTTCACCGCATTACGGTAACGCTTGCACCTTAACTTGGAACGGTCGAAATCCATTTTAGATGTAAACATGATTGTTTGGATGAGAGTGGTCCAAGCCTCGAATCTCTACTAATCGACTGCTACACCTATGAAACGAAAAACAAACTTATATGTACTTGAATATCTATTTTTTTCCTATATATTGTAACGGGCCCTTAAAATCCTAAAAATTTTGCAAAAAATGATTCTCCAGGCCGCCGTCCATACTTAATGACGCCCGTTAATTTACCGTTCACTGTACTGTCCTCGCTGTCTGATTTTTACCTTGTTAGGCGCCAGGTAATTCTATCACCCCGAATTACCAAGGGTTCCTGCGTTTATTCGTTCGTTCACTACTTCGTCTTGCCGACTAGCTCGAGGGTGCAGTTCGGGGCGACAATTCACAACATATACGATAAATAATTGTACTCGAGACCTCAGTTTTACAACCATAATAATATCCGACAATTTTCGACATTTATTCTTCCATGAGAAACGGAGACAATTTGTACACAGGTTATTCGCGGTAATTACTCGCCGGAGATGCCGGACTCGGAGAGACAACGACTCTTTCGACCGAGCTAAGTCACCCATAACGGGTTCTAAAGAATGAGAAAGTGCACCACGTGCGCCTACCTGCCAATCCTATAGCCTCGACCGTTGTTTCGCTCGCTCGCGTACTACTTGATCGGTCCGATCTCCTCAGTCCTGGTCCTCGAACGGCTCGTGCGGTGATCCCGACAGTGCTTCCTCAGGGATCCGTCGGCTCGAGCGATTTCCTGCCTGGTGCACTACGGCAACATCTAATCGCGTAATCCTTTTGCTCTACGTTCTCTAATTTTTCCTACTAACTCTAACGACAGATAATCGCGCTTGCTCTCTGTTCTACGCGCGGCGCAAGAGTGTCTCTCCGAGGTACGCTACGCGATAATTTCGACAGTCGCTGGTGGGGGTAAGGGCTAGCCATCGATTCTCGCTTCGACCCATCGACGTCGATCGTTGTCGTCTGCTTCACGACTCTCGCCTACGTAACGCCCCTCGGTCCTCGTGCGTATTCTGTAATACAAATTCAAATCTTCGCGGCAGTATCGACACGTCAAATACCATTTTCTCTGGTTCGCGACGGACAGCGATTCGGCGGTGCTCGCGCGCGCTCACCGACGTGACTCTTGCGCGTCTACCTAAGTGTGGTGGCGGGAGCGGTTATAGCGCCTCGTCACATCCCCCCACTAGGCCCTGACTACCCTGCGCTAACGCCGGGTAGGCACACGCCGATGCCTTTCTCCACGCTCGACCGCAGATTCGCTGTCCATCCGTGACCAACATTTCCATCACCGCGAAAAAAATAACCAAAACTGATCTACTTGTTAAACCCAAAAATAACTTCGTTTATTAATCTTATCCTATAGGTCATATCGAAAACAGGTCGTCGTTATCCGAGTATCGTCTCGAACGGCTCCGTGACTCTTTCATCTTACATCTTTCGCCGAAGGCGTCTCGAGCGATGAACCTTTCACACGCATACGCAGGGATCTTCTACTCGGGCTGTCGCTACTTTAATAGAAAATAAAATCAAATCAATAATGTCGTATCGGCCAACGTAAACAAAAATCTTTCTTTGCCTCGAGGAGAATCCCTGTTCCATACTAGCTTTCACTCTCACACAAAAAAAACAACGAAAAACGAAATTCTGTGACATCTTTGGCTCTAACTCTTCTTCTTATTTCTTCTAACGACGACGGCGTTGACGGTTGCAATCCGGGCAGGTTGAGCGGGTGAATCCCACGCGATAGCATGCGATACAATACAGTTGGTTCGGATTCCACGGCAGATGGCAATCCGCTTGTCCATGCCCATCCTCGAAGCATCGAGGGCATGCCATATCCGTCGAGGCTCTCGGCGACGCTGCAGATGTTTGCCCACTCGATGGCTTCGATTTTCCATCACAGCTCGGGTGACCCCATGCGGTCCTGGACACTCCTGAGTTGTCAGGCCGTCTCGGTGGCACAGTCAACAAAAGTTCGACCTCAGCGGCTGAAGACAGCGCCGCCACGGGTGTTCCAATTGTCCACAGTTAAGGCACCCCGGCCTCGCGTTGCGTCTCGCGGCAATCGCCCGAGTCAGGCGGTTCTCCGCGCTCGTCAAGCGATCTCTGTCCTGCCGTTTCATCCCTTCGGCGGCTCGCATATCCTCGCGGCTAACCGCGCGCTGGAACGGGCTTCGGGCTGGTTCCGGCCGCCTGCGTGGCCTCGCTCCTCCCGAAATATCCACTGCTGCGATCTGCGCGATTGGCAACTCCCAACGCTCGTATACCGGCCTAGCCGGAGCTGGTACCCGGACCTCCTGCTGGATCTGGTCAGGCCTTTCCGCCAGCCGTCGAGCGTACTCCGCTGCGAAGGCGGGGTTCGCGTGGTATCTCGCGTCGTCCGCTTGCGCCTCCGCACCTGCGGGAGCGCCTCGAGCGATTAATGTCCAGTTTCTCTCCGCTGGCAAACCTACGGCCACTGGTCGGTCCACGACGTTGTTGCGTCTTCTCCCTGGTGTTCCCACAACCGCCTGTCGCTCCACGTTACGATTCCAAATCGCTTCTCTCTGGGCCGGGGCAGCGTCTACCAACCTACCCGCATCAGCGGGGGCGTCTCGAGCGTCTTCGCGGCCGGCGGTCGCTTCTTCCCGAACTTCCTCGGCCGGAGTGCTCACAGGCCCTGCGGCATCGTCAGCCTGAGCTCGCTCCTCCGCGGTCGTCTCTGCTCCTGCGGCGTGTGCCTCGAGATAGCGCTCGTGCGCCGCCACTCTAATCGCGGCTAGCTGCTGCTCTGGCGTTAACGCTGTGGCCTCGACGGCTTCAATCGCTGCGGGTTCCTCTTCGGCCTCTCCCCGGAATCGGCGTGCCGCCCGTTCACGAGCTGCTCGCAGTTGCGCTTCCCAAGCGTCGTTACGCGCCGCCATTGCTCGGTGTTCCTGGTGATTGTAGTTGAGCCTGCCAGAGAGTTAGAATTTCATACAGTTCAAATTACCGACATTTTTATTCGCTCTCATCCGTCCATGCCTTACGTTCTATGGGTTATTCGAGCTCTCCGCATGAGGTGCTGGGTCTACCAATTTAAGATCTTTCACGTGCCACCTCCCTGCCGGTCTCCCATCCGCGTCGTTTAGCTCTACCACGCTCGGTGATACGACTCGCACCACCTCGAACGGACCGGCGTATTTTTTGTGAATTTTGACGTGAGATTATTTGCGGCGCTGGACAACACGCGATATCGAAGGAAGACGCGATCTCCGACGTGTAACGGCACGTCTTTTCGACGTCGATTATAATACTCTGCTTGCCTTGCAGAGGCGTTATGGACTTTTTTCATAACGAGATCGCGCATCTTTACGAGCTTACCCATTCTTTTCACCCATTTTGCCCTATCTGGCGCATTGGGAATTTCATTCTCAATCATTCTTTCCCAATACCGAGGCGGCTTCGGCTCCCTACCTAAATTTAAATATGCCGGACTCACCCCCAGTGACGAATGGACGGACGTATTATAGGCGAACTGGAACTCAGCGATTTTCATGTCCCACTCGCGATGGTCCGCGGACACATAACTCGCGATCATGGTTTTTAAGTTTCGGTTTACTCTCTCGACCGGGTTCGCCGGCGCATGGTACGGCGGTGTTGTGACCCTTTTTATACCGTACTCGTCAGTCATTGTCTTTACTGTCTGGTTAACGTATTCGGTCCCGTTGTCGGTCAGCAACTGTCTTGGGGTACCCCATCTACACAGTACACGATTTTTTAATGCCTCGGTTATTGTCTTCCCCGTGGCCGCGGGTGCCGGGACGCATTCTATCCACCGTGTAAACAAATCTTCAAACATGATTAGATACCGATTCCCCGCTTTCGATCGCGGATAGGGCCCCATAACGTCTGACGCAACGGTATCCCATGGTTGTACCATCAGTCTCGGATTCATCATCCCATATGGACGCGTCTGATCCGCCTTGTACATCGCGCACGTGAGACATTTTCTGACGTATCGTTTGACATCGCGGTACATCCCGGGCCAATAGTAAAAAGTCGCTAGTCGTTTGTACGTGCGCTCGACTCCCGGATGTCCTGCCTACTCGATGTCATGCGCTTGGCGTAAAAAATACTCATGATCTTCGGACGGTACCACGAGCTTCCAGGCATCGTCATCCCCTCCCGTCGCCTCCTTAACCGCATCGGGGCGATAGAAATACAACGCGTTATTTTCGATTACCCAGTCGGTGAACTCACGCGGATTTCGACGTACGGCGTCGAGCCTTTCTTGGTACCAGTCTATTTCGAAAGCGCACCCGAGTGAGTCGACTCGAGCGTTTCTATCTGCTTCGATGTCTCCGAACATCCTTGACAGCGCGTCGGCGGCTTCATTCTCGGTGCCTTTACGATATTCTACTTTCATTTTATACCCCGATAACTCGAATGCCCGTCGCGCGAGTCGACCTACCGGGTCCGCTAAATTGTACAGCCATCTGAGGCTACTGTGATCCGTCATAACGGTAAATTCGTAGCCTTCCAAGTACGGCCGAAATTTGCAAACCGACCAGATTACCGCGAGACATTCTTTTTCTGTCACCGTATACCGCGTTTCCGGCCCTGTCGTGGATTCGATCAGCCTCTCTCCGTCTCCGTCTTTTTGTGTTAATACCGCGCCGATGCCTTGGTCGCTCGCGTCGGTGTACAAGACGAACGGGAGGCTATAATCCGGGTACGGTAGGATAGCAGCGTTGATAATCTCGTTCTTTATCGCCTTGAACGCTGCCTCCTCCACTTCTGTCCATTCCCAAACGACGTTTTTACTCGTGAGGCGATTCAACGGACCTGCTACTCGAGAGATATTCCGTAGATGACGGTGGTACCAATTCCACATTCCATTAAATCTACGCATCTCAGTACTATTACGCGGTCGCGGATACTCTATTATCGGTCTAATTTTCTCCGGGTCCGGTCTCAAGCCTTCACGGTTTACTAAAAATCCGAGGTATCGGACCTCACTTCTCCCGAATTCGCTTTTGTCGTAATTCAGGATGAGGCCGGCCTCTCGAATTATCCCCAACATTTTCTCGACCCATGCGAGGTGGCTCTCGAAAGTACGATTCACTATTATTATGTCGTCGAGGTACGCGAACGCGTGCGGCTCGAGCGCTGGACCAATCAATTTATCCATCATACGTTGGAACGTCGCGGGCGTGTTGCACAAACCGTATGGCATCCTTCGGAATTGAAATAGCCCCTTCCCTTCGACAATAAACGCGGTGAAATGCTTGCTACTTTCGGCCATCATAATCTGGTGGTACGCGGCGCTCATGTCCAACGTGGTAATATACACGGCTTCTTGTAGCTTACTTAGAATCGTGTCCATCCGCGGGAGGGGATACGCGTCCTTCCGCGTTACCTTATTCAACTCCCGATAGTCGACGCAGAACCTCCAAGTTCCGTTGGGTTTCGCGACCATGACCGGTGGACTCGCCCACTCGCTATTTGACGGTTCTATGATGCTGTCCGTGAGCATCCTGTCTACCTCTGCGTGTAACTTCTCTACCACGTACGGAGATCGCCTGTACATTCTGTCTAATCGCGCGATCCAACGGCGCGTCGATCACATGTTCTGTTAACGTCACGGGAACACTGAAGTCGCTAGGCATCATTGGTCTCAACGATTCAACCAATCTATTCAATCGCAGGTTCCTGGATCCCAAAACAAACACCGACGGACGCGAGCCCGTCTCGCGAATCCACTATCCGGTGTTCGGGTCCATCTTCCCCGACTTTCCACGTTCCGCGAACGCCATTTATATTTATCCCGAACGCGAGCACGAAATCCATCCCTAGTAGACAGTCCGAATTCAACCGGTCGATTATAATCGCGGGGAACCACCGCTGTACTCCGTCAAGTTCGATTGGAAATAACGCCGCTCCGCGAACTCTCTCCGGAGCCCCGTTGGCCATCGTCACGTATTCCAGTCTCGCCGGGGAACCCAGTCGGTATGGTATCGCGAGCGCGTTTACAATCACGCTTCCCACACGCCCGAAAACCGTCATGGTCGCGCCTGTGTCGAGTACTGCTTCGAGCATTTTCCTTCCGATCAACAACGTTAGATGAATTCGCGTTCTTCCCGTGGACGGCTCCCATCCTACCGGCGGGGGAGGAAAATTCGCGAGCAACGGGTTTTGATCGGGCAAGCTCGCATCGAGCTCGATTCTATTCCCCCCAATCCCTCGTTCCGCGGTCTCACCGGCCCGTTCGTTCGTGGCGCGCGTCGCAGCCACTTCACGTTCGGTCACGGCTACATTTCCGATCTCCCGTTTTTCCGTTTCCTCGTCTGAGTCGTCAGACTCGTCGAGAGTCCATATTCCGGTCAACCTACGCGGAGGCTCAACCTGCTCGATAACTTCTACCTGTACCTGGTCATGCGGAGAGCTCCCTACACTTAATTCTATCAATTCTGAGTGTCCCGAGTTCTCGACGCCGACTGCACCCTGAGAAGGAGCGGGGAGCGCCGTTAAAGGCAGCGCCGTCACGCGGTCTACTAGTCTATTGTCTCGCGGGATTTCCTCTATTCGCGCTGGCCGTCCCGCTGCAGCCGAGCGCTGTCGAAGTTTTTTGAAAGTGCACAGTTACAGGTGTCCGTTGACACGTTCTTTCGCCCGCACCCGTAACACAACTGCACTTTTTGTCCTTGGCACTCTCTACTAAAATGTCCACCCTCCCCGCAGTTGTAGCAAAATGGCGGAGGTCTCCTCCGGAACGGTGGTCCTCTCGACAGCGAGGTGGCTTGCGAGCCGTTCGCTCGAGCGTTTCCGTTGCCGTTCATCCCCCGTTGGGCTGTTGTTGGGGTGACGGTCCCGTACCGGCCCCTGCCGCTTGTTGCTGCGTTCCGGCTCGAGCGTTTACGTTCTGCGGGCTGGGCGATCCGACAGCGGCGATTTCTGGTTGTTTCTTGGCTCGTTTCTTGCGGCGGCGACTCCCCGGTTTCGGTTGTTGCACCTCGGCGACTGTTTCCGCCTCGGTTGGTGGCGACACGGCGTATGCCCGTTGCTGGTTTCCCGTGCCGGGTTTTCTCTGCTGTTTATTCTTCGCCGGGACGGCCTGTTTGTCGATCCAGGCGAACTCCTTCGCGTGGCACTCGTTTCGGCTTGGTGGGGGGCGTCGCGCTTTCGCGCGAGCCCATCGCTGCACGATGATTGACGCGTTCCTCGCGAATTCGGCGTACGAGCGGATATCTTCCCGGTCCAGTCTATCCCAATACTCGGGTCGCAGGCCAGTGTACGCATGGTCTAGCTGTGTCTTCATGCTCCGCTTTTTCTTCAGGCGATTGTAGAGCCCCTGCAGACAGATCAAATAATTCTTTGCGAGCTCGCCTAGTCCCTGCGTTCTCTTCCGAATGTCGTCCTTTAACCCTTGTTGATCCTGGTCGCCACTGAACCACGCTCGGAATTCGTCGAGGAAATCGTGCCACGTTCCCCAGTACCGACAATTGGATCGGTGCCATAACGTTGCTCGTCCCTTGAAAACCTCAGGTAAAACCTGGAGTCGTTCTTCTTCCCGAATGCTCGACGTGATAAACTTTTCACGGAGCTGCTCCAGGAACGCTTCACAGCTAAAGTCATCTTCTCCGCTGAAGCGTAGTTGCCACTTGCGAGCGATCTCCCCCACGTCGCGTCTCCTCCTTGGTCTTGGTTCTGCCTGACCCCGGAAGGAGGTGTTGGGTCCTACCACGCTCGCACTGTGCCACGAGTCAGAATACTCGCTCTCGCTGTCAGAGGATTCGCTGGACTCCTCGTGGCTCGAATACTGTGGAGGTGCCTTCGTCCTACCGCGTTCCCTTCTCGGGGAACTCGTCGCAACATTCCGATGAGTCTTCTCCGGTGCATTTGTCTTCGTTTTCCTCGATGGTTCGCCTCGATGATGCCTCGAGTTCTTCTCTCTCTTCACCGGTCGGACCTCGGCTTCGCTCCCGTCTCCCGAGGCAGCGTCTCGGGCTGGAGCGTCGCTGACTGTACCCGGGCGGCGCATCATCTCCTCTGGTCGCGTGGTCCTCTTCTTGATCGCACCGGTGTGGCTATCCCTTGGGCCGGGCGGGTTTGCTGCCCCCTGCCTCGCCATACTGGACGTTCGGCTCATCCAAATTCGTAGGCGATTCCGGATGACTTCCGATGGGCCGACGGTATTTAATGAAAGCGCCTCGAGCACCTTCCGTACGACGGGTTCGTCCAGCTGGTCCAGCGGCGTTGTCAGCGGTGGGAGGGTGAGCGTCTCCGGCGTGGCCTCATCTTCAGCACCCCATGCCGTTTCCTGGAAGCCCCTTTGCCGGAGTTTGCTCCGTCTCAAGCGATCACGGATTACCGGGCCGTCGCCTTCGGTTTTATCATGTGCGAGACGAAGCAATTGTCGCACCTCGTCGTCGGTGAAGGTTTCCAAACCTCGGAATGGATCGCGATGTTTACGATACGTATCGCGCACTGTCACATTCCGCCGCTCGAGTTCCTCGTCCGTCTCTTCACCGCCGGGGAAGTTCGTAAACGCGTCGCGTAGAGTATCGTCACCTTCAGCCATTGTCCTATTTCGAGTTTACTCGGACGTACACCAAAGATTACGGACTCAACTCGACTCCGAACAAGCGTTGACTCGCGTATGAATTTTCGAAACGCGGAAAATTAATTCTCAACGCAAATAAACTCGACTGTCTTTCGCGGAGATAATTCCTGGAACACCACGGATTATAATTTCTCGACGCGAAACATTCACAAAGTCCCGCGGAAAAATATTTATTCGACGCGAATTATTGTCCAGTCGCTCGCGGAGACAACCGGTGAGTCTCACGACGCGAGCGAGTAATTCTCGACGCGCGCGATTTTCGAAATTTTCGCGAGGCTCGTTCGTGCTCTTCAATAAATTAAACAAATAATTCGACAACACTGAAAAATGATTATTGCCGACGCGAAAAATTTTCTTGAGTTCGCGGAAAATATTTTTCTTTATTCGAGTAATTTTATCGAACGACCGTAAAATGTTTTTTTTCCGGCTCGAGTACTCGCGGAAAAAGTCCTCGACGCGATTCACTTCAATTTTCGCGGAGCTCGTTTCTCGCCGCGAGTCACTTCCCGAAAAATCCGCGGAAATCGGCTTTCACGAAATCTCTACGCGCACTCTTTTTGGTAATATCGCGGAGATTATTTACCGCACGATTCTCAACGCGATATTCTATATCGAGTCTCTACAGTGTTCGTCGCGGTCACTTTTTTTCTCTCTCCGTGTCGCTCTACGGTACCCGTGTGACGTCACGATCCTTTGTTGACCGGTCACCCCTCGCGCGCTCGAGCGGATTCTCGGTAGAGTGTTTGTTTGATTTCCGGAGGTCTCGCTCTACGGCTCGAGCGGTTCACGTAGTCGAGCGACACTCGACCGCCTCGTTCTCGAATATTCTCGAGCTACAAAAATTTACAAAATTTTTTCAGCGCCGGCCCCACGTTGGGCGCCATATATGTAACGGGCCCTTAAAATCCTAAACATTTTGCAAAAAATGATTCTCCAGGCCGCCGTCCATACTTAATGACGCCCGTTAATTTACCGTTCACTGTACTGTCCTCGCTGTCTGATTTTTACCTTGTTAGGCGCCAGGTAATTCGATCACCCCGAATTACCAAGGGTTCCTGCGTTTATTCGTTCGTTCACTACTTCGTCTTGCCGACTGGCTCGAGGGTGCAGTTCGGGGCGACAATTCACAACACATACGATAAATAATTGTACTCGAGACCTCAGTTTTACAACCATAATAATATCCGACAATTTTCGACATTTATTCTTCCATGAGAAACGGAGACAATTTGTACACAGGTTATTCGCGGTAATTACTCGCCGGAGATGCCGGACTCGGAGAGACAACGACTCTTTCGACCGAGCTAAGTCACCCACAACGGGTTCTAAAGAATGAGAAAGTGCACCACGTGCGCCTACCTGCCAATCCTATAGCCTCGACCGTTGTTTCGCTCGCTCGCGTACTACTTGATCGGTCCGATCTCCTCAGTCCCGGTCCTCGAACGGCTCGTGCGGTGATCCCGACAGTGCTTCCTCAGGGATCCGTCGACTCGAGCGATTTCCTGCCTGGTGCACTACGGCAACACCTAACTCGCGTAATCCTTTTGCTCTACGTTCTCTAATTTTTCCTACTCACTCTAACGACAGATAATCGCGCTTGCTCTCTGTTCTACGCGCGGCGCAAGAGTGTCTCTCCGAGGTACGCTACGCGATAATTTCGACAGTCGCTGGTGGGGGTAAGGGCTAGCCATCGATTCTCGCTTCGACCCATCGACGTCGATCGTTGTCGTCTGCTTCACGACTCTCGCCTACGTAACGCCCCTCGGTCCTCGTGCGTATTCTGTAATACAAATTCAAATCTTCGCGGCAGTATCGACACGTCAAATACCATTTTCTCTGGTTCGCGACGGACAGCGATTCGGCGGTACTCGCGCGCGCTCACCGACGTGACTCTTGCGCGTCTACCTAAGTGTGGAGGCGGGAGCGGTTATAGCGCCTCGTCACAATATGTATCTCGCTATTGTTTTCAATTTGGCATCGAGACTCGACCATACCCAATATTTTTGTCCGACAATATTGTTATTTTTTCTATTCAGAGAAAATAACAATATTGTCGGAAAAAATTCTTAATATATATTGTTTAAATGAAGAATCGACATATATGTACCGATTAGCACCAAATTTGGTTACAAAGATTAAAAAAGTAAAACTTGTTTGGCCGTAGCTAACTTGCCACGTTAATTCGGTATTCGAAAAATCATACGGCCGGACATGTTTTTTTATATATGAACTATTTGACACAAAAATTGATTTTTATATTTTTTTTTAAGTATTTACCAATTTTTATATCAAATAGTCCATGGTAATTTTATGTTTAAGAATATTTAACAACAAATTTTTATCGGCATTATTGTTTTTTTTTTGCTTATTCAAGCGAAAAACAAGATTGCCGGTAAAATTGATTACCATTGTTATTCAACAATAGTAATCAATTTTTATGCAAATGGGTTCATTTTAAGTAATTTTTTTTGTGAACAATGTTTACCAACAAGTTTTTACCAGCAATACTGTTTCTCTGGCTAAATGAAAATATTGATCAATTTTGCTTCCTCAAAGAGGAAGCTTTGTTTTGGTAAAAAAAACATTTTCGAGATTTTAATGAAAACATGTTCAGAATGTACCAAAACATTGAAAATTCACATTTAGAAAAAATGTCCGGATGTATGTGTGTGTGTGTGTGTGTGCGCGCGTGAAACGGACGTGAAAAATTTAAACCGGTGTAACTCGAGAATGCCTCAACCGATCAAGCTGGAATTTCACACATAGCAAGTGTGATTAATAGTCAATGTTCGTGCAAAATTTCATCCAAAAATGTTAAGTTTTTTGTTTGTACGCCATTTTCAATTTCTTCAAAAGTGTCTGTTCGCGCTCTAGCGCTCGCAATTCTTTAGCTATCCGGCTAAAAACGCGTACACAGATGGAATATCGCAAAGATTATAACTAAATAAACACTAATAACTAATAATTATTTTATGAAACACGCATAAAGAACTTTTATTATTACTTACTTGACAATCGAACGAAATTTTTTCGACACTGCCGTGCTGATTTGCTCGAAGTGTAGTGGCGATGGTCTGATGATTTCACTGAATTTCACACAACAATACTTTACGAAAAATGACACTATCGGTCATGGAAACAGATGATCTGCGGCCAAGTCTGAAGAGTGACTGATTTTCGGGAAACGGGATATATATTCTCGCGATATATATTTCCTCAAATTTTTTAGGTGGCGGGGATGTACGTGTTGCTATTGGGCTGAGTTAAGTAATAAATTGTTTAACGAAGGGAAAGGACTGTGTCGCTGTGCCATTGGTAGTTTTGAAGCATTGGTGGGATTCAATGTTCAGCAATTGGTAGCTTGGGGTAGCTTATTATTTGGAGAGGCGAAGAGGTGAAGCAAAGAAATGGGAAGAATGTTTGTGAGGTCTGTTGTAGACATCTGGAAAAAGAGAACAGCAGTAAACAGTAAGACGTAAGCGGAGTGGAGCGTTAGATTATATAAACGTCGTAAAATGTAAATCGGTAATATTTGAGTTTGAAAATAAAAAGTAATAAACAGTATGCAGAAATAACAGAAAAGGACGGACTGTACCCAAAGATAGTACAAGTACCACAAGCGCGAAGGAACAAAGGGCCCGTAGAAAGAGATAATAAACGAACGGTTATATTGTATCAGTATAGCTACGGTCAGAGTCCATGAGGACTGTAACGGCTTATTGAAAGTACATGCATGAAAAAATGTGCGTATATTAAATCGATGACGATAGCGAGTTCACTTCCCGCAAAAAAGATATATATTTTTTTTCAATAATTTTGCCGTAACATATCGGTTAAAATAGATAAAATAAATCAAAATACATATTCATCTTATCGGCAATGGAAAACTGCATGTTTTCGTTTTGGAGAATTGTTAATATGGCCAGTCGATAACGGGATATCACTGATGGGATGAAAAATTAATTAATTATAATATTTCGTTATACGAAATCGAAATTGCAGGTGGCCTTAGAATTCATTTTGAATTAACGGCTCGACACTTATGTAATTACCGATTTTGCCGCTCCACCTCCTCGTCGGAAACTCACACCTGCTACAGGATATCATATTATAATTCGGGGTAGAGAAGGGCTAGAAAATTGCTATTGGCCTTAAAATTCATCTTGGATTAACGGTTCACAATATTTACATATTTTCTGAATTTTCCGCTTCACCTCCTCGCTGGAACCCACCCGCTCTATAGCCTATCATAGTATAACTCGGGGTTAGGGAAGAGTAAAAAAATTGCAAATGGCCTTAAAAATCATGTTGAATTAACGGGTCGACATTTACATATTTTCCGATTTTGTCGCTCCACACCCTCGCTGGAAACTCATCCCCTCCACATTCTGACAGGTTACATTTTTTTAATTTTTGTGATTTTTTAATATTTTGGAACATTTATATTTTACGCCCTGCACGCGTCGCTGCATCAAATATCACTGTAGGAAGTAAAATAAGTTGGATATTCGTAAGCAGCTAGAAAGAATACATAGACATTGTACAGTGTACCATGTTCCTTTTTTTATTGTAAGGAATTGTATAAAAATTATAGGTTCCTCTATGAAAAAGTAAAAATCGAACAAAGAAATATACAGGAAGTTGTGAGCAAAACAGTAAAACAAGAGGAAGTCATGTGCAAATTACTTTGCATACTTTTTTTTGTTCCTTGCTCCGAAGATAAGTATTTCTTCTTGTCTTACAAAATTATGTTCGAAAGTAAATGATCAAGTGAACATCAACATTATGTGTATCAGTCCAGACTTTCGGTTCCAATGTCACGTCGTTATATTCCATCCATATTCCGGTTGATCTCAAGCAGAACGCTGTGTAGTGACCAGTTAGATCATAAATAATCTCGGCTTTGCGACGGGCACGGACAGCTGGATAATAATTAAGAACCCCTTTGATCTTCAAAGGTTTTCCACCCAGAGGATCCAGTATCGTTTTTGGTATTTCACCCAGAGTGAGAATATTTTGGGCTAAATCTGACTCGTTATCAAATAACACAAATGCTATGAAGTGTCCTGTAAATGATGAACGAAATATAAAATAATGAATGTAGCTTTATGATTGAATTTATTTATTATACTCAGCCTAGCTTGACGTACCAATTTGTGAGAAGGACGTAACTACTGCTTTTTTGCATCCTTCTTCTTTTAAACAATGTTTTTGTAACAGTGCTATGTCTTTCGTTAATACATTTTCGAATCCTGGTTCAGTCAATATGTGTGGCTTCAATGTTAATGTGACCAGTTTTTTTTTTCTTTGTTTGTGCAGCCTGCTTCGCAACGCGATACTTCATACATACTTGGTATGTCAGAGAATAACGATTGTGTTAAACCAGCTGCACTTGAATCACAGTTTACACATAGACTCTTCAGTTGCTTTTTCTTGTACTTTTCTAAATATTGGTTCATTCGACAAGCTTTGTTGTACCAATCAAACAGAATAATTGCTCGTTGTTTATAAGCGTGACTTGTTAAGCTATGACCCCAAATGTGGAGAGCCAATTTTGCCACGGGAGCCATCAATTGCTTGAAAGTTTCTGCTGCAGTTGGTTCATCAAACATGATAACTAACAGAACTTGAATAATGCTGTTGAATGCGCACGTATTTATCATGGTCACGTCGATGCCTTCAATTTTAATGCCCTTACAAAAGATCGTAATTAATATATAATTGAAAATTATACTCCGGCTTTGAAGTAGTTAATGCATACCTTTAATGACATACTTCTGCCGTTTTTCAATATTGGAATCTGTTTTGACTTTTCACATGTCGCCGTATCCAACACACGTTGGTTTGGTCCCAAATATTTAGAACATCTTTTCGTCGGATTTCGTTTCATTTCCTTTTTTCCGAGTCTTTCGTGCGTTTCCATTTTTTTGTTTTCTTGCGATGTTTGGCCGCCCTAATCTTCCTCTTCTCTTGAAGCTAAAATACGCTCACCATCCATGTTTAGACATAGTTGACATACAGTCTTGTTCTTTAAGTAATTCTTTTTTATGTGACGCTGTATTTTCCTATCCTCTGTTTCGTTTCTTTCGCAACTCATCGTCACATGGTTATCGTGGAAGGCACAGTCGCTCTCATCGTCGGATCCGGTTTGTGCGTGTGCGCTGTTACTTTCCACGGTGCTGTTAATGGACACTATTGCACCATTGGAATCTCTTTGCTCTTCTTCGCGTAGATCAACATCTCCAGTGAACGTTTTAGATTCGGGCTTCGAAGGTGAGATCCCCGTATTTGAGGTAGAATTTTCGACCGAATTATTTATGACAGTTGCTAACCGAGATATCGTATCGTCGAGTTCCTGTTCATCTTCTTCGATCATTTGTTTGCCGGACGTATCGATACCATCGTTAATGTCCGTCGAAGCATCTGCAAAGTTCATAATAAAATTACATAATCTTGCGATTAGACGAAAGAGACAAATAATACGTACCAATTGTTTTAGAATCGGCAATAGTCATGCGTCCTTCTATGTTGGCGATTTGTAATTCGACAAACTCATCTATTCTGACGGGTTTACGTTTTTTGAGCAAATTAGTTTTTTCGTAATTAAAATCGCTTTCTGACGGTGAACTACTTGCAGACACGCGGCCATAACCGTATTTGTCTCTGAGGATACAGGACCAAAGTGGCAGCCAGCGAATATCTTTCAAAAGCCTATTTACTAATTTAGGCATATAATGTGCATTGTCCCTATCTCCTTCAATTTTGCATTTTCTTTTGGCCTGTTCATTTAAGTCATTGCCCCATTTTTTCCACGAGTTTTCAGTGACAGTATCATCGAAAAGGGTTGGATTTCTTGCATTAGCGGTTTCTTCGGCTTCTTCGTCGTCCACTTCTTCTCCATCATCTTCTTCTTCATCGTCTTCGATGTCCACCTCATTTTGCTTTTCCATTGCAGTTCCTTTTTTATTTTTCTTGCGTTTTTTGATTTCTGGTTTAAACTGTGTCCGCACACGCACACGCACACGCACACGCACACGCACACGCACACGCACACGCACACGCACACGCACACGCACACGCACACGCACACGCACACGCACACGCACACGCACACGCACACGCACACGCACACGCACACGCACACGCACACGCACACGCACACGCACACGCACACGCACACGCACACGCACACGCACACGCACACGCACACGCACACGCACACGCACACGCACACGCACACGCACACGCACACGCACACGCACACGCACACGCACACGCACACGCACACGCACACGCACACGCACACGCACACGCACACGCACACGCACACGCACACGCACACGCACACGCACACGCACACGCACACGCACACGCACACGCACACGCACACGCACACGCACACGCACACGCACACGCACACGCACACGCACACGCACACGCACACGCACACGCACACGCACACGCACACGCACACGCACACGCACACGCACACGCACACGCACACGCACACGCACACGCACACGCACACGCACACGCACACGCACACGCACACGCTTTTTCTGAATGTAATTCTTCGACATTTTAGAACATTCTGAATATCTTTACATTAAAGTCCGAATTAAAAATCATGAAAAGGTTTCCTCTTCGATGAAGCCAACAATCGATGAACGAATTTTTTCATAAAGAATGCAATTCGCAAAATTGTAATGAATGAGGAAACCATGTACAAATACTTTGTGCTTTTTTTAACCAGTATCGTTGAAGTCAGTGTACCTTCGTCACGTCAGTGTACTTTTAAAGCTTATAAATAGACATAATTTTCGGATTTTACCTTCCGATTCTTTATCAATAGGGCAACACATCTTGTACCATTTGACAGAATTTATCTGAATATTCATAAAATTATACTCAAATACGAAATGCACTTGGTACTTCAAGTACTTTCTATAGTCTGATCCAGTACTTGAAGTACACTTCGATCAATTGCTCAACTTCGTTATTAATACGTATGAAAAAAAAAAATACATACTGTTACGTCCGGGTAACATAAATGAATTGCCCTATTTTTGACCTTAGCAACGGCTAATTAGTCTGGGAAACGGGCTTACGGAGTTTGATTGAACAATCGAGAAATTAATTTTATGAATTCTGGATGTTGAAATTAACTGGTTCATTTATCTAGATTTTTACTACATTGCTCAAGTCTTTTCTCATAAATAATCCGTCGAGGATCGTTTTCAGGAATCCTCGATGGATGTAAGAATTTGACTACAAATTCAATTTTCTTCAAACGATATTGAGGGTGGTCAATATTGTGACCGAAAAGGTTTTGAATGAATTCCTCGGTGAAGTAGCCGTGTTTATGGTTCCTGGAGTAGCCGCTATACTCTGCGGTTATTTTCCGTAGAAAATTCTTGCGTCCACCTGACCGACGTTTACCCACTAAAAGAATGATTATAACTATTAGCAAAAATGAATTTAAACGTTCAGACTACGCGAACCCCAGGGTTAAAGGAATAGCAAGCTCGCGGTGGTCCGCGCAGCAAACTATGTATTCAGGAGGAAATAAGAGTTCGCGGTGTTCCGCGCAACTCTTGAGGTTTGAATTTGGGAATAGAATATCCGGTGAGCTCGCGGTGGTCCGCGCAGCCCGATGGATTTGTCGAAGGATGAGTAAGTTCGCGGTGGTCCGCGCAACTCACTGAGTTTGAAGGATCTGGTGAAGAGTTCGCGGTGGTCCGCGCAACTCTGAGTTCGAAGGATATGATGAGGAGCTCGCGGTGGTCCGCGCAGCTCAAAGAAGATTTCGTAGATTTTGTTGAACTTACTTTTACTTGAATTCTTGAGAAGAGTGTGTTTGTGATAGAGCTGTACAATTCCTAGCTCGATCCAGAGAGGTTGAAGATTTTACAAGAACTGATTTTTAAGCATAAATTTCGTCCTTATATACTGGTGTGTACTCTATCTTCTTCTATGCGTAGGTGTGGGAGAGGGCAAATTTTCCCTTAGCTCATTGGTCCTGAAATTTCCCGTCTCCCACTTCCTATCTTTCCAGAAGGACTGGAAGGACCGCGCTTATCTCTTACGTATTTTTCGGGCCCGAGCACCCCCCTTCCCTTATTGATATCTTAAGGCCCCATGGTGGTGCCATGCGTTTGTGTGAAGGCAGTTGCTCGTGCCTGGATGCTATGTGGAGGCGTTACGGGGATGTAACACCTCCCTCCTAAGATTAAATGTCGGTGTACATTTTTAATTGAGAAACGACATTTAAATTACATGCGAGTGAGACAAAAAAAAAAAAATTGCAAAGAATAATTAAACAAAAATTATATACAAAGTTATCGATCTATCAATTATTATCATGAACGTGTTGAGATGAATCGCTGTTGATCTTGATGTCTTCAGCCCTTTAATGAGAAAGCCCCAGATGATGAAGGTTTGATGATGGATGCTGGCTCAGTCTGTTGTTGAACTCGTACTTCTTCCTGTACTGTTGGAATCCGTACAGATAAGAGCTCGTGAACTTCGGTTGAATTAGATGGCTCTTCCGGTGTTTCGTTCAAGTTTCTTTTTAAATGAAGCAAAAGATGTGTCACCGAGTCCCAGATTGCTCCGATTAAAAATATCGACCACCCGTACACAGTGTGTAGTGCATAACCATGAATTATAGTATCCACGATGAGTTTGATGCCTCGGACTAGAAGTAATATTCCAATGATTCCAGCACTTGCGGTTCCAAAGAACATGAATCGACCCCACATGTTCTCCCAGACAGAGTCGACGAGGTTTTTCAAGCCATTTGTTCCCAGCATATTCGAGAATGAGAGTCCTTGATTGCCAATGGGTTGTCCACTGATGCCTCGAGCTAGGGTGTTCAAAACGGTTGGTTTCTCGACGGGAAACATAATGTGGTCCCGCAATTTCTCGAGATCCTCCTGACTGTAAATTCCGCTTGTTGCTAAGGATGCTGGATTGGTGTACTTCCACGTTGGTTTCGTCATTGGTTTGATAATTGTTGGTGGTATACTTTGAACTGGTCCGGGTAGTAATTTGTACCAGGCGTCTCCGAGAAGATATTCCGACGGTAACAGTGGGTCGCACGTCATTTCGGTGCCAGCTTGCATAATAATATGGGTACGAGGAGACAAGAATAAACTTTCATTGCCCCTCGTAACTGGAAGTTGGTGATAACAGTTTTCAGTTCTTCGTACTTTGACTTCCACCGGAATGCATTTGATTATGTGAACGACTTCTCCAGCGATCACGGCCATGTATCCTGGTCCTTTCATGAGATGGAAAGCGAATTCATCTGGGGATTGGGTTGCGATGATGAGGGCATTCTTCAATACTTGTTGCTCCAAGTTGCATCGTTGCGTCAACACGTCAAGATATAATTGATTGATTTGGTTACGTATGTGCTTTTCTACGAACACAAATTTCGAATTTACATACGCAAAGATATCTAAATTTTCTACAGCGATTGGTTTTGGTTTAGCGAATGTCTCTCCCCTTCTAGTTTCAAATATTAATAGCTTCGGATGTTCTGTGCGAATTAACGTATAACCACATAGCGGCTGTTCGGATTTCTTTGTTAATGCAAACGTAATATCTTGAGTTGAAAGTGTATAGACTGTTTGAGGGTAGCTATGTCCTATATCTTTAATTTTCTTTGCCATGCCCTCGTACAGTACATCGTACCGATTGAACTTGCAATTGTCTACCGGAAGTGAATTCCAAAAAGTTTGTCCGCCCTCAAGGTCAATACAGCTTTGGCTTGTTAATTGGCACGTCATTCCGGACTTAAGATTAATGCGATTCGTGTTTAGATTTACCGCTGCCTGATATTCTACTAAAGTTATTTTTACCGATCCTTGTACCACTACATCGTCCCAGCTACCATAAGGATCCGAATACTGAGTACCATAGCATGTACCGTCGTTTTTTATTGACCCTGCTAAAGTTATACTACGTGTTGTCGATTGATTTATACGCAAGTCATTAATTAAGCTATTTCCAAGTCTAAAGAGGCCAGATTTGTGCATTTCTTGGCACGCGTCTCGAGATACGTCTGCTAGATATTCTAACTGCCCATGTGCTACAACTGAGACGTGTGAACTCATTCCACAGTGGAAAATTGCTCGATGGATCTCGACTTTACATTGAATTACTTTGTTCACAACAAATTCGTTTAGTTGTAATAACTGTATATATACAGGGCTTGCCATCACTTCCGGCTTCTTGATATCGCAATCTCCTACATCAATTAAAGACAAGGTCGTTATATTAAGATTTGATGATCCGCAATCGTACCCGATGATGCCCATTGCACCTGTTATCGCCCATATCAGTAAAGCGATAGTTAACATCCCTTTGGTCATGTTGATAAAATATTTAAATATTTTATTTTCTCTCTTTTTTTTTCCTGAAAATAAAATAAATAAATTGTAATTTAATCAATTTCTAAATTGCTATCTACGAGAGTTTCAATCTATTTATATTTACAATACGAGGTTTTTTCTTAATTTTAATTTTTACATTCCCTTTCGAAAATATCTCTAACACCTCGTGTGGGCCAGTGTAGTGATCGTCTAGTTTGCCCGGTTTCGGACCTTTTAAAAGAAAAACGAAGTCACCAACCTTAAGGGTTTGCGGATTGATTTTCTTGTCATAAATTTCTTTTGATTTTTCTTTTGCGCTAATTAAATTTTGACGCGCTAGAGCTTGAAGCTCATGTAGACGCGTTACTAATTTAACGAGATACTCATCATAAGTATGCTCTTGTTCGTCAAGTATTGGTTCGCTCGAAGGAAGTCGTGCGAGTTTACCGAACACTAGTTCGAATGGAGTATGCTTGGTACCCTCATGTGTACTGGTGTTGTACGAAAAGGTGGCTAATTCAAGCCATTGGTCCCATTCTTCGTCTTGATTTGCAAATTGTTTCAAATATTCTCCCAATACATGATGAGAACGCTCGATTGAACCGTTAGATTGAGGATGAAAAGCAGTAGTTTTATACTGTTGAATTTTAAAACGTTTTGCCAAATCTTTTAGGACTTTACTAAGAAAATTGCTACCTTGATCGGTTAGAACTGATCTTGGTGCTCCGAAGGTGCAAATAAATCTTTTCACCAAAGCATTGCTTATCGTGCTCGCCGTTGCGTTCGGTAAAGGAATAGCTAACGAATATTTCGTTAACTGGTCTTGAATCGTTAAAATATAGATATTATTGTCCTTTGTCTCGGCTAAAGGTCCAACAATATCCATAGCTACTTTTTCGAAAGCCGAACCGGGGGTATCCGTAATTATCATCGGATTTTTATGTTTAACCCTGACAAGTTTTTTCAACTGACACCCTAAACAATTCCGTATGAATGCTTGAATGTCTTTTTTTAGGTTCTCCCAGTAATAACGGTGTCGGATTTTACTGTAAGTTTTTGATACCCCTTTATGGCCTCCGAGAGCTGAACAATGAATTTCTTTTATGATTTCAATCCGTCTAGAGGGTCCAACGTACTGAATCACCCCAGTACAGATTAATATTTTTGCTGTTACTGACTCAGCTAAAACGCACAAATGACTTCTGATTTTTTTCCACTCTACGGTTTCTACCTCGGGTGTTTTAGCGATACTAACAGTTTTGAATTGAGAGTTCTTAATTATCTCGCCGAGACTACGCAAGGATTCTTTTATGTCTGCCTCAACAATCGTTAAACCCTCGGCGAGGCGTCGTATTGGTAACGCTATATGAGTTCTGTTGCCGTGTTCCTTTGCTTGTGCTTTACCTGCCTGCAAATCCCTGAATTTCGGTAAATCGTTTCGAGCTTGAAGCTGATTTGAACCTATATCGCATGGTTCCCCCGAGACGTAAATAAAATAAGCGTAATTATCTTTCCGCATGAAAAGTTGGTCCCTGGACTCAATTAGATTTCGTGCATATACGTTTCCTGTTCCCCTTTCTTCGCGTTTTTCTTCATCATCGTTTGTTTTTTGGAGCTTGATTCTATCGTCGTTATTCTGTTCTTCTTTCTCTTCGATTTCACTATCGCTATCTGAAGTCTCAGAATCGCTGGTTTGATTTCGGATTTCGTCAGCTTTTTCCATCATAGACTTTTTAGATTTGTGAGTTTTTCGTCTAACCTGCACCTGTTCCTCAATTCTTTCTTTTTGTTTTGTGATTTCGTCTATAAGCCTTTGAGGCTTCTGTCTATTTCTTTGACTCCTTCTTAATGGTGGTTCATCGGGTTCTTGTGATTTGTTTACTTGATGAACCATTGCATGAGTAACAATTATATTTTTTTCTGACTCTTCGTTTCCTTGAACTAAATGTACTCCTTGAATTTCTACGGGATTTCGTGAGAGAGCGTCCGCGTTGACGTTTATTGTGCCGGCCTTATAAACGACGTCAAAGTCGTGCAAAGCTAACTGTAATCGCCATTTTGATACACGTGATGCCGGATCTTGTGATGATTTAAACCAAACTAACGGTTTGTGATCCGTCACAACAGTGAATTTACGGCCATATACGTATGGATGAAATTGTTTAACCGCGTAAACTATTGCCAGAGCTTCTTTTTCGTAAGTTGAGTATCGTTTTTCAGCGTCATTTAAAGCTCGAGAGATATACGCGACTGGCAAATCTTTCCCGATTTCTCCTTGCGATAGAATTCCGCCGATAGCATACCCAGACGCGTCTGTTGTTATAACAAAAGGTCGAGTGAAATCAGGATGCTGGAGGATTGGATTTTTGCATAACATATCCTTTAACGTTTGGAAAGCTACTTGTTCTCTATCTCCCCATATAAAAGTTATGTTCTTTTTTAGTAAATTTGTCAGAGGTTTAGCAATTCTCGCAAATCCCTCGATAAAACGCCGATAATAATTGAATAACCCCATGGTTTCCCTTACTCCTTTGACGTTTTTCGGAATTGGATAATTTTTTACTGCCTCAATTTTCTTCGGATCAGGTTTAATTCCCTTTTCTGTTATTAAATGCCCTAGATAAGTGACTTCTTTTCGCAAAAATTCGCACTTATCAGGCTGAAGTTTTAGATTCGCGTCTTTAAGTCTCGCGATTAGTTTTCTATATTTGATTTGGTGTTCCTGCAATGATGATGCATATAAAACTATATCATCGAGATAAACGAAAAGTTCTGTCCCTTGTAGACCGCTTAATACGCGATCCATTAATCTTTGGAAAGTTGCAGGAGCGTTTTTCAATCCGAACGGCATTCGAGAAAATTCATAATGTCCGAACGGAGTTGAAAAAGCTGTTTTATGCGCGTCCTCGGGTTTCACCTTTATCTGATGAAACCCTGAGGCGAGATCGAAAACCGAAAAATACTTGGCTCCGCCAAGTTGATCGAGTATATCAGTGATATTAGGCAAAGGATACGAATCCCCGATTGTTTTTTCGTTAAGCATACGAAAATCCAACACCATCCGCCATCGTTTATTACCGTGCGAATCTGCTTTTTTCGGAACAATCCATACAGGACTGTTATAGGGAGATTCAGATGTTTGAATTATACCGTTATCGTACAGATCTTTAACTTGTCGCGTTATTTCTTCTTTGTGAATTTGTGGATAGCGATATTGACGAGTATTGATCGGGTGATCGTCGACGGTGACGATTCCGTGTTCTAACTTATTTGTTACTCCCAGTTTATCTCCCGGGAGATGGAATTGATCCGAGCTTTCGCGAAGTAATTCGTCGATACTTTCGCGTTCTTCTTTGTTTAAGTGATCGAGGCGTAGTAATTTAGTTACTGCTTCGGTTCGATTCTCTTTTTCTTTTGTTATTGTACCGATTTTTAAACAATCCGCGTACGATTTTTCTGATTTAGACGAGTTTGTAGATTCAGAGGATTTAGAAGATTTAGCAGATTTAGAAGAGTTTGTAGATTTAGTAGATTTAGAAGATTTAGAAGATTTAGATGTTTTTGCAGATTTAGATTTATTTTCCTTTTTTTCCTCAAATTGCTGTAGTACAACCGTAGG
>OZ024777.1:2540841-2660093 GCA_964017025.1 Stenichneumon culpator
TCTCTTATTCGTTCCCATCTCTCTCTTTCCTGTTCTCTTCTGTCAGCTCTCTCCACTTCCTCGTACTCTGTCTCTCTCTGTCCCTCCTCTCCTTCGCTGCATCTTCTCGCTTCTCTTCTTCCTCGTTCCCACTTCGACTTTCTCTCGTCCATTTCCATCTCTCTCTGTTTTATCTCTTCTAAGCATTCCCTCGCCAGCTCGCTTCCTTCGCCTTTCCTCAATTTCTCTTCATACCTCCATGCCCTTCTGCATGCTCTTGTCCTCAACTTGTCTCTTTTTGTCTCCTCTCTTACCATGTATCCCGGCGTTTGCCAGTCTACTCCCATCGTCCATTTCAGAAATCTTTCCTGCATTCTTTCCAGTTCTCTTCTCTCTTCCCATCCCCAAATTTCCGCTCCGTATCCCATTACCGTCCATACCAGCGTGTCAAACAGCCAGATTCTCCTTTCCCAGTTCTTCTCAAACTTTCTTTTACCTATTCCCCAGGCCTGCTTCATCACCGTTCCTGCCTTCTTCGCTCTATCCTTTATGTGCGCTTCCTGTCCTCCATTCCTCTTGAACACGTACCCCAAGTACTTGAATTCCTTGACTTCCTCTATCCTCTTGCCTCTCCATTTCCAATCGGCATCCTTACTCCTTCCTCCCCCTCTCCTGAATCTCATTATCTTCGTCTTCCCCACGTTTAATTCCAGCTTTTTATTTTCGAAATATTTCTCGAGTCTCCTTATCATGCTCTTCATTTCCTCTTCGTTCTTTGCCAGCACCACCACGTCGTCCGCATATGCCAGTGAACATATCCTTATGTTTCTCACCTTCACCCCCCCCCCATCTTCCTCTTCGCAGTTCTTCCTCCATATCAGCTGTCATCAGGTTGAACAGGATAGGGCTCATCGGGCAACCCTGCCTGACCCCTTTTCCGGTCCAAAAACTCTCACCTGCCTCCCCTCCGACTTTCACTCTGCTCTTCGTCTCTCTGTAGACCTCCTCCACTCTTTCTCTTAATCCTCTCCTTACTCCTCTTCTTTCCAGCGCCTCCATCATTTTCCTTCTGTCCACCGAGTCGAAGGCCGCTTTCAGGTCTATAAACAGCGCTATCACCTTCCCCCTCTCCTCTATCAGCTGCCTGTTCACTATGTGGTTTAGGACATAGATGTTATCTATCGTCCCTACTCCTCTTCTGAACCCCGTTTGATTTGGTGGTATCATCCTTCTTTCCTCGGCTTCTTCCTCCAGCCTTTTTGCCAGTACAGTCGTATAGATTTTGTACAGCGACGGCATAAGCGTAACTCCTCTATACTCCTCTACCTTCTTCCCGTTTCCTTTCTTAACTATTGGGGCTATTATCCCCTCTTTCCAGTTTTCCGGCCATCCGTCTCCTCTCCACACTCTTGTGCATATTTCCCAGGCAACCTCTATCGCCTTCTCTCCTCCACACTTCCACGCCTCATTCGGTATCTCATCAATTCCCATTGCTTTCTCTTCTCTCAGTTTTTTCACCGTCTTCTGTATTTCCTGTCTGCTTATGTCTCCTTCCTCTCCCTCTGTCAAGGACGGGCGATGGTCAGGCAGCGTTCAATGAGATGAATCAAGTATATTATAAAATTTGGACTTTATTAGTCGGAGAGTAATTATTCGGAGTGTATAATTCGAGGTGTAGTGTACTGGTCGGTTGTCGGAGCTGAACTGACGTGAAGCGGGCGTGAAGCTGAGGGCTTCGCGCTCGCTTCACAATGGAATAAAGAGTCACAGAGTGTTTAGTCTATTCGATAAGTGGACGCTCACGGCGGTCCGGATGCGCGATAGCCTTAAGGGCTTCTTTGAAGAGCGTATCGAACGGAAACTCCGTATCGATACGCTCGGATAAATATTAAAGTCGGTTTAAACAAAATATGAGGCTGCGGCCGTTACACTCCCCCTCTGGGAGGAAACGATGCCCCCGCATCGGATATTACGGATTTTACATTTGGCAAAATTTGTTAAGTGTGACTTGATATAATTTAAAAGTAATTCGGTTTTTTAAGATATTTTCATTTTGTGTAAGTTGTGTAATGTTTTCTAAATATGTGTTTTGATTGTTATTTGATTGATGATTGTTGATTGTTGATTGTTGATTGTTGATTGTTGATTGTTGATTGTTGATTGTTGATTGTTGATTGTTGATTAAGTAAAACTCCTGATTGTTGTCCATGTTGGTTTGGATGATTAAAATCCCTTGGTTTTCATGTTTGTTGCGGTACACTCCTGTTGTTCTCCAATAGATGAGGGTCGTTGATATCTGTAACTAAGTAAAACTTTTAGTTGTTCGTGTTAGTGGGAGTGGTTTGGTTATGTTGGATGGGTTTAAATTTGGTGTTAAAATGGTAAAGAGATATAAAAAAATTTTGTCCTGTTTTTTTTTTTGGTGATGATGTCCGACTATTGTTTTCCTTTTTCTCCGTGTATTTATTCCATTTTTATTGTTTTGTGCTTTCCTTGGTAGTCTATTGTTTGTTTGTATCCATTTTGTCCTTTAAATTATTTCCTTGGGGTGTTTTTGTTGTATAAAAATTGTCGATATTAATGCCTGTAACATTCTAATGCCTGATTAGTGGTGGTTAGTGGGTTAGGTATGTTATTTGGAAGTGGTTTGTTGGTAAAAGATGGAAATTGTTTCTGGAATGGGTAAAATGATTAACACGAATATTTATGGTATATAAAAAACATAGCAAATATATATTGGCCAAAAGGGTAGACAATAATTTCGTTGCGAAAGAAGAAAAAAAAATGAAATAAATCAAATTGATATTGATATTGATTGACATTGGGATATGATTGTTCCCATACGATTTTTTTTGTTATAAATATAAAGTTGCTGACTTCCGTTTTTTCTTTGTTGCATTAAAATACGTGTGTCGCAGAGCATGTCCCAGCGTAGTCAGACATTGTATATAAACATCAGTTTTTTTTTTTTTTTTTTTTTTTAGGTTGTAATTGTCTCAATTTTGTTTTTATTTTATTTGTTTCCATTTTTCTCATGTTCCGGTTTATGAAGTATATTTGATAATTAAATATATTGTATGCTCAATTATATCGGAGTAAATGTAGCTTAAATATATGAGTGAATAAGTATATGGGTTTTGTGTGTATTTGTTTAGTTGTGATTTGTTTTTAAGAAGTGTAGTCCTATTACTATGGTTTATCCTATTTTCTGGTATTCCGAAAAAATAATTTGCAGTTCGTTTGGTTGTATTAAGTGTCTGGATGGCTTGGTGTTTATCTACATTCTGTGTGTTTCCGGTTTTTCTGTGTATCTGTTTTATTAAATATTTCGAATGTTTACTATGTGCAAGATGTGCGTGTTGTCTGTACGTGTAGTTCATTTGTCTTATATCTAGTCTTAACTAAAATATTAATGAATATTCTCCTATTTTTTATGATTTTTTTTTGTCGATGATCGGGATGTTTGTTTAAGCCACGAATGCGTATTATGCGCTTCCAGGCGATGTTATGCGATTTGCTGTTAGTTTCGATAGAAGATTGCTGATCGTTTCTGGTTGTGCTTTTTTGCGTGGTATGAGTGTCATTGGTAGATAATTGTTAGCTTTCAGTCCATCAATTTTTACATGACAATGAATTATTGGCGGTGACCTGAAGTTCGGGGGCACTGATGATTGTACAGTGCGCAAATCGGTGATATTTATGTTTTCGGGCATTGACGGTGACCTAAAGTTCGGTTGCACCGGTGTTTCTGCTGGACGTTGCTCGGAACCATTTGTTCGTTCAGCGTTTATCGATGGTAGTCTAATATTGGAATGCACGGGTGATGGAGCATCCATTTTGGATTTCGATGCGCATTCAATACAGCTGAAAGGCGATGGTAAACTTCCGAGTTCTGAAACGTTTCTGGGAATCGGTGGTGATCGGAAGTTCGGTGGTACTTCCTGTGGTATGCTGTTTTCATTTCTCTCCGATGCGCTTATTTCTCGATGCCATGGTGGAACGAATTCTCGCAAATCAAATGCTATTGGTGGTGATCGCGTTTCGTTTGTTGTATCGCTATTTACTGGCTGATTCTTGAGTTTCGCGGCATTACGTTCTCGTGACAGTTCCGGATTCAGTTGTATTGATGGTTGTACGGAGTTTTCCGATTTTGATATTTTTTCGTCGCGAGTTGGCAGTGAGTTATCAAGTTGCACTAGTATTTGTGCGGCTTTCGGAGGGCAGTCCTTTTCCTGTATAATTGTTGGAGGTGATCTGAAGGTTGGTTTTACGGGTGGTTTACCACTATTTTCGTCACCAGACGATTCTCCGATGTTCGTCGGCAACGTTTTGAATCCCTTGTTGAAGTTTTCATTCTCGGATTCTGTTTCGTTTTCCGTTTCATTTTCCTTATTTGTAGCGTTTTGGTTGTCGTTTTTGGTTTTGGTTCCATTATTTTTTTCGCTTTTGTCACCGTATAAGTAGCCGGTTGCCCCGTCAGGGCTGACTTTTTCGCGAAACTCGTTTTTGTTTAGCTGCGATAAGCTTTGTGTTTTATCTGGCCTCGTTGGGCTTTCTGCTTTTTGTTGCCTCGTTGGGCTTTTTGTTTTTTGTGGCCTCGTTGGGCTCTCGTTGTCCTGCTCTTCTTCTGTTGTACTATCGTCTATGTCTGTATACTTATATTTTGTTTCAGTGTCATCTCGTTTCCTATGTTGTTTGCGTGGTTCGTTTATTTCTCTATCTTCGTCTTCAGATGAGTCCGCTAGACATTTTTCGATCGGTTTCCATTGTAGTTTTATTCTGCGTTTTCCTTTTAATATTTGCCTGGTCTGTTTCCATGTAGGTCTTTTTATGAGTTCAGCTTCGTTTTCTGATGTTTCAGTTTGCGGTGTTTCGTTGTGAATATTTGAATCAATTTTTGTGGGTACACTCTCCGTTATTTTTTTTGATTCTTTCATTTTCGGTAATTGGTTTGTTTCTTCTTGTGGTTGCATTGTCTGTTTAGGGAGAATTTGTTTAGTTTTTTCGGCACTTGCGTCGTACACTGTTGTGACCTGGTTATTGTTGCGAAGTTTTGTGGAGCACATTCCTCCTTTCTTTTGAAGTAATCGTTGAAAAATCTGTTCGATCTGTGCCACATCGAGGTTCGAATGTTGATCAGATGCTTGCGAATTTCGTGAATCGCTGAGCCTGCTGTCTGATGATATGTCTCGATACTTTCGGTCACGTGAACTGTCTCGATAGTTTCGCTTGTGCGAGTTGTCACGATAGTTGTTGCGATAATTGTCGCTTGAGTTATCACGATATTTTCGGTCGCGCTGATAATCGCGATATCGCGAATCGTCTCGTCGCGAATTATTCCGATTGTCACGTGGATTGTTATAATTATCGCGCGAGTTGTCGCAGGAATCGTTGTAATTGCCGCGCGAATTATTGTAATTGTCACGCGAATTGTTTTGGTAGTTTTGATCTCGAGAATTATTTTTGCAATATCCAGAATAATTTCCGTAATTTTGATCTCTGGAGTTATCACGATAGTTGCGGTTCCGCGAATTGTCTCGATAGTTACAATCTCGTGAATCTTGCTTGCGATAGTCGTATCGATCGTATGAGTCCCTATCACGATCGTTGATTTGGTTACGAGAATTTCTGTCGCTATTTTGATAACTGTTGGATCGCGAATTAATGTCTTCGCGCATTCCATTTTCGGTGTGGCGATTTGATGTTGCTCGCGTTGGATTTTCGAAGCGTTGTTTATAAAACTTCTGTCCATGTTGGTCGTTGGACTGTGCGGAACGAATTTTTGCTTTATTGGGACTATTTTCCCTGGATTCGGATTTTTCGCGGCTTCGCGTCTGATGAAGCGTTTGCCTACGCGTAAGTTCATTTTCTATATTTATTGCTTTGTCGACTGCATCATCGAGGGTTAGAAATGTTTGTTGCATGATTATGTTCGCGATGCGATCGAATAATCCGCGGATAAAGGCTTTTATCGCGGTTTGCATTGCTTCTTGTATTCTATTTTCCAGGTTCTGTTGTTGGTGTTGTTCTGTGTATACTTCTTTGAGGTGCTCTTCGATTCTTTTCGCGATTTTCCGCGTACGCATTGCGTAGTCTCTAACTGACTCGTTGTAATTTTGTACATTAGACGTCAATTCTAATTCGAAATCAGATAATTCTACGGGTTTTTCAAAGGCTTTTCTGAGATCTCTCAGGAGAGATTCGAGTGTAAGATGCGTTCTCAAATCTGCTATATCTGCAGCAGATCCGGATAATTTTAGGTTAATTATGGTTAAAAGCAGCGATTGGTCAATTTCGGGAACCATTTCTGCTACCTTTCTACAAGTGCGTAGAAAGTCGCGAACTGGTATATTTTTACCATTGAATGAAGGTATTATGCTGCAAACATCGCAAAACGCAATATTATTGGTCGCCATTGTTGTTGATGATGTATTGTCTGATTATTTATTGTGTTTGATCAAAAATTTTTTTTTTATTGTGTACTAATTGTAAGTTTGAATTTTGTATTATAATTAATTTAATTTTTTTTCTTTTTTTTTAATGCATATGCTAAAATATTTGATCAAATATGTGAAAAAAAGAATGGATTGAATTGGAAACTGACATAATTTAATATTCACACGAAAAAGAAAACTTTGGCAAAGGGCACAATGAAAATAAAATTCGAAGTTATACAAGAATAAATGTAGTTAAATGAAGAGAAAAAAAAAGATTTTGTCATTGTTCACAAAGGTTTGAAAATTCTATTCGAAGTTTTATTCAAAATTGTATTTTTTTATTATTTTATTAATTAATTTTTTTTTATTTATTTTTTAAATTCGGATCCATACAATTTTTTCTATTTTTGTTATACTTTTTTTTTGTGTATTTCGATAAATGTTGTATTAATTTTTTTATTATTCGCTGCCATCTACGAGAGGCGCGTTTACTTTGTGTTGAAGTAAAGCAAAGGGCGAAAAGAGAATTGATGTATATTTGAGAAAAAAGGAAATTCTATCTTTTCCGTGAAATACGGTGGTCGTACGTCGTGACATGCACTACGAGCACGTAACAGGGTTGCGATACGTTTTCGTGGGTCAGCGCTCATAATTCACGTATTAAAAACAAATGCAAAATAAGTAATAATAATTGGCTCAATATGCCTTACACACTGTCAAATAATAATAATAATAATAATAATAATAATAATAATAATAATAATAATACGGCGCGGAGATCTGGGCAGACGCCCTTAAGACCAAGAAGTACTGCCACGCAATGACAACAGTACAGAGACAGGGTGCGCTAAGGATAGCCTGCTCCTACCGGACTGTCTCTGCACAAGCTGTCCTGGTGGTGGCGGGCGTCATTCCCGTGGACCTTTTGGCTTTCGAGCGCAAGAGGATACACGGGAGGAGCGCGGACACGAGACGGGAGGACGCGGCAATCACGGAAAGACACAGGACGACCCAAGCATGGCAAGAACGCTGGACAGAAGGAACTACAGGCAACTGGACGAGACGGCTGATAAAGGACCTGAGACCGTGGCTTGATAGGGAATTTGGGGACGTAAATTTCTACGTCACCCAGCTCCTGACGGGTCACGGATACTTTAGACGGTACCTTTACAGCATGAACAGAGTACAGACACCAGACTGCAAATACTGCGGACATGAACGGGACGACGCGGAACATACGTTCTTTGACTGCGACCGTTGGACAGCACTCAGACGAGGACTGGAGGAGACGGTTGGGAACATCACCCCGGACAACATTGTCGAGGTGATGCTCCATACGACGGAAGGGTGGCAACTAGTCGCCACCTACACAGAGACTATACTCAGACGAAAAAACGCAGACGGCTGCCTGACATGACAGAGCAGACGAACTGACATGAAACAAAACGGACACACAAGACGACCGGACGTACACAGACAGATCCCCCAATCAGAAGTAATATTAACATAGTTCCTGGTTGGGGGAGGATCGAAAGGAGAGGGCGGTTTAGTGGGTAGGCTACGGGAGTCCCACATACCCACCAGCTGGGCTGGTGGAATCCGTAACTTGGATTCCGCAACTTCTGTTTTTTCTTTACGGAACCCTTAGAGATCCCGTAAAGAAAAAAAAAAAAAAAAAAAAAAAATAATAATAATAATAATAATAATAATAATAATAATAATAATAATAATAATAATAATAATAATAATAATAATAATAATAATAATAATAATAATAATAATTTAACTAATCGATTGGCACTTACGTGTACGATGAGGATAAATAATAATTTTATTCAACTTTGGTCGGTTTTGGTTGGATTTTTGTTGTGTATTTTTTTGTTTGGCTTTTCCTATCGTGTGTCGTCCTTCCTTCCTTCGATTTATGTATTTATAAAACTTCCTTCTGCGTTTTTATTGTATTTTGATATCCTTCCTTCCTTCATATATGGCGGAGGTGGATGGTGGAGGACGGTGGGCGTCGAGACGTCGGTGCGGCGGATCGCATGCGTGGCGGATCGATGCCGCCGTCGATGACAGCTCGCCGGTGGTAACGTCGGCGGCTGCCGCTGCGCGAGGATTTTTGGCGGTCGGTATACCCGACGTCGCTCGCCCACTCCGTACACTCTCACTTGTCACTTTTTTTTTGTCAATGTTGAATATATTATTTAATAAGTGTCTGTTCAGTATATTATACTATTTTTGTATCTTTTCACTGTTTGTCACTGTTCGTTATATCGTGCGAGCTGGGCTCGAGCACGGGTGATGGTTTTTTTTTTTTCACTGAGTGTCACTGTTCATTTTTTTTCCGCTGTGTTGTTCTTTTCCTGTATTATTTTTCCTTTTTCACTGTATATCACTGTTCGTTTCGTTGTTGTTCACTGTTTTTTTTTTTGTGTGCGAGCACGGCTCGAGCACGTTTGTCAATTCCGAATTTGTGTGAGCTGCGGCTCGAACACGAGTGACGCGAATTTTTTTTTTTTTTTTTTTTTTTTTTTTTAATGCGGACGTGTTTGAATGATTCGCGCACTTCTGACACCAAATGTCAAGGACGTACACGGGTGTCAGATTTTTTTTTTTATTATAAAGTGATTTTTTTTTTTTTAATGTGGACGTGTTTGTGTGATTCGCACACTTCTGACACCAAATGTCAAGGACGGGCGATGGTCAGGCAGCGTTCAATGAGATGAATCAAGTATATTATAAAATTTGGACTTTATTAGTCGGAGAGTAATTATTCGGAGTGTATAATTCGAGGTGTAGTGTACTGGTCGGTTGTCGAAGCTGAACTGACGTGAAGCGGGCGTGAAGCTGAGGGCTTCGCGCTCGCTTCACAATGGAATAAAGAGTCACAGAGTGTTTAGTCTATTCGATAAGTGGACGCTCACGGCGGTCCGGATGCGCGATAGCCTTAAGGGCTTCTTTGAAGAGCGTATCGAACGGAAACTCCGTATCGATACGCTCGGATAAATATTAAAGTCGGTTTAAACAAAATATGAGGCTGCGGCCGTTACACCCTCTCTTCTCGCCTCCTCCGTTCCCATCCTTACTCTCGTTTCCACTCCTCCTATCAAGCTCATAAAATATTTTTTCCATTCCTCTTGTTGTATTCCTTCACCTATTTTCTTTCTTTCCTTCCTTCCTCTGTTTACTATCTCCCACACCTTGCTTTCCGTTTTTGCCTCTGCTATTTCCAAAATCATTCTCTCCTGCTCCTCTTTTTTCTTCTTCTCACTCAGCCTCTGGTATTCTCTCTTTCTTTCTCTGTATGCTTCCCTCGTCCCTTCGTTCTTTCTCCATTTCCTCAGCTCCTTTCTCGCTTCCGCTTTTTTCTCTCTGCACTCTTCATCCCACCATCCTCTTCTCTTTTGCTTCCTCTCTTTCCCTCCTTTTCCTTCGCTTCTTTCGATTTCCTCCTTTATCTTTGCCTCCATTTCCATCACGGCTTCCTGTCCTCCATCCCTCTCCACTCTCATTTCTTTTAGTCCCTTTGCATACTCTTCTTTCATTTTCTCAGACCATTTTCCTCCTCCGGCTCTTCTATCCTTTCCTCTTTCCTCCTTCCTCCGCTTTCTTCCTTTTTTCACAGTGACCACCAGTGGGTGATGATCCGACTCCACTCTGTCTACTATTTCCAGCCGTTCTATTCCCTTCCTTGCATTTTCATCTCCCATCACGTAGTCTATTACCGTCTCCCCTCTTCCGCCGGTGTACGTGAACTCTCCTTCCTCGTCTCCCTCCATATTTCCATTCCAGATCTCCCAGCCCACTTCTTCCAGTATTTTCGTTAATTTCTTTCCTTCCTTATTGAGCTTTTTATCCTTCGATTTTCTTCCTCCCTCTTCTTCGTCCTCTGCGCCTCTGACTCTTCCTCCTTCCGTTCCCGTTCTCGCGTTGAAGTCTCCTCCTATTATCGTTCTTTCTTCCTCATTCTGCCTTTCCATCCATTCTCTCAGCTTTTCCATTTTCTTGTCCATATCTCCATTCACGTACGCCGCCACCACGTTCCACACCTCTTTTCCAGCTCTCACTCTTTCATGCATGACTCCTTCCTCCTCCTCTCGCGCTTCTTCTTTTTCCATTGCCATTTCCTCTCTTACTCCCATCACCATTCCTCCCATCGCTCTTCCCTTCCTGTTTTTCTTCCTCGCTCCTTGACTCGACCATTTATATCCTTTCGGCAGCCTGCCGCTCACCTTGCCCCAATTTTTCTCCTCTATCCACGTCTCCATCAGCACTACTACCTCCCATTCTTCTATTCCTCTCCAAAATTCCTTATCCTTGTTGGCTAGGCCCGCAACGTTCCAAAATGCTATCTTCCAGCTTTCTTCCTCCTTTCCTCCGGTCTCTCTCCTCTCTTCTCTGATTCTCTTGCTTACTCGTTTTTTGGTTCCTCCTCTTCTCCTCCTGTCGCCTCTCCCATTTCTTTACTCTGCCTCTCCTCTGTCTCTCTCCGGGCTCCCCGCTCTCCCGCTCTTTCATCCTTTTTCTCGTCGACCTTCCCGTCCGCTCTTCTCTCCTCCACTCTCTCCCTCCCTCTCCGGTCTTTCAGCACCTCGTTCTTTTCATCCCAGAACCATGCCGTTCCGTTTACGAACAACTTCCCATATCCAATTTTCACCATCTTTCCTTTCCTCCTCTCCGCATCTGCTATTTCCTTTATCAGCCATTGCATTCTTTTCTCTTTCCACGTCAGATCTTCCTCTATTCTCTCCTTTCTTCCTCTCAGGTTTCCTTTCTTCCTCATTACCTCTGCCTTTCCGTCCACGCTCTCCATTTTCACCTCTATGTTTCCTTCTCTTCCACCGCTTCTCCTCTTTCCGATCTCTTTTGCCTCCTCCAATCTTGCTTGCACTCCAATGCTCTGCAGAATCCTCCTCGCCGACTCCGTCACTGTGCCTTGTATATCTCTACTCTCTACTCTCTTCATTATTACATTCTTTCTTCTTTCCTCTTTTTCCCTTCTCTCTATCTTCCTTTCCATCTCTCTCCCTCGTTCCTCCAGCTGTGCGCTTCCTGTCCCACTCTCTCTTTTCCTCGCTCCTTGCGTTTCCTCTTTTCGCATTTCCGTTTCCAGCTTTTTGATTCTCTCCTCCACTTCCCTTCCCCACTGTTCTCTTTTCTCTACTTCCTCCACTCTTTTTTCTATCCCTGCCATTCTCTTAGCCAGCTCTTCTCTCTCTTTTTTTCCTCTCTCCTCTCCCTTTCTCATTTCCTCTCTCATCCTTCCTATCTCCTCTCTCACCTCTCTTCCTTGTCCCTTCACCTCTTGTCTCATCTCCCTTAGTTCTTTTTTGAATTCTTCTCTCATTTCCTTTATCAGCCTCTCCACACTCGATTCCTCCCCCGCCTTCTTCTGCGGGGACCTCTGTATTTTCTTGCTCTTCTGGAAAATCTCCGCCTCCTCTTCTTCCTTTCCTTGCTTTTTCTCCTCCATCTGTTCTCTTTTTCTTTTCCATAGATCGTTCAACTCCACTATCGAGCCCACGCTCGCACTTCTTTCTCTCCTCAATCTTTCGGCATTCGACGGTCTTCCTCTTCCTCTTGTTTCCTCGTCTTCTCTTTCTACCGTTTCAACCGTTTCAACCATATTTATCCTCTCCTTGCTTTGCTTCTGATCCACTCGACTCTTTCACTCACTTGTTTTGTTCGCACGTCACTCTAGCTCACCACTCCCGACACTCACTCTCTCTCCGCTACTGACTTACCGTCTCCCACTCACTCGTCGCTTCCTCTCTTCTCCTACTGCTGTCGCTACTTGTATCTCTTTCGCTCTATACTCCGACTCTCTCTTACCTCGCTCTCTCTTTCTTTCTTTCCTAACCTCTACTTTTCACTCTACTTTCTTTACTGTTTTTCACTCTACCTACCTTTTCCCTCTTTCACTCTATTACTTCCCCTCGTTCCCTAGACTACTCACTACTCTTTTCTTCCACTCACACTCTCTCCGTTCTCTCTTAATACTCCTAACTTTATTTTTTCCACACACCGTTCTTTCACCTGTCGCTCTCCTTTCACACCGGAAACGGAACTCTCGTGTAAGTTTTTGTGTTATTATGATTTATAATTTTTCTTCAACGATTATGAATTATGATTTTATTTATTTAATTTTATCTAGAATTGTCGGTGGTGATGAACCACGACCGGGTTCATCGACCGTACCGGATGCCGAAAGAAACGGTCACGTGACATCCGGTTCAGCAGGACGATCGAATGGAAGAGGAAGAGGACGAGGAAAATACCGAAAAATATGAAGAGACAGAGAGAGAGGGAGGACCGAGGATAACATGGAAATTATGAGAGGGGGAGAAGAGAGGATAAAATGGAAATTACGATTTATACAAATAAATACGACAAATAAAACGATGTATCTCGACTAAAATAAAATAGCCTGTGCATTATTTGTCGGCGAAAATGTTCTCGGAGCTTGATTGGTTTCCGGTCGGTTTCCGGTCGGTTTCCGGTCGGATTCCGGTCGGTTTCCGGTTGGTTTTCGGTCGGTTTCCGGTCGGTTTGCGGACGGTTTCCGGTCGGTCTTACCACGAGAGAGCTTCGTTTCCTCCTAACTCTGGCTCAGTCGGTAACAAAAACTGTAATCAACTTATTTGACCGGAAACCGACCGGAAACCGACCGGAAACCGACCGGAAACCGACCGGAAACCGACCGGAAACCGACCGGAAACCGACCGGAAACCGACCGGAAACCGACCATCGTCCTCTCGTCTCGTCGTCCTCTCTTCTCGTCGTCCCCTCGTCTCGTCGTCCCCTCGTCTCGTCGTCCTCTCGTCTCGTCGCCCTCTCGTCTCGTCGTCCTCTCGTCTCATCGTCCTCTCGTCTCGTCGTCCTCTCGTCTCGTCGTCCTCTCGTCTCGTCGTCCTCTCGTCTCGCCGTCCTCTCGTCTCGTCGTCCTCTCGTCTCGTCGTCCTCTCGTCTCGTCGTCCTCTCGTCTCGTCGTCCTCTCGTCTCGTCGTCCTCTCGTCTCGTCGTCCTCTCGTCTCGTCGTCCTCGTGTTTGTAAAATTCTTGTCCATGCTATGGTATTTGTATAACGCTTCAATTTGAACCGTGAAACCTAAAACATAATCCAATAACGATCATTTTAAACCAGCGATATTCAAATATACAGAAAATATCGCGTGACTAAAATCAGAAAGGCGTATCTCATATACTTATACATACAAAATACGCCCTTATGATTTTAGTCACGCGGTATATACATATATAATTTCATTTGAAGTTAGCCTCTTGTAATCGTGATTCGATTTTCATACCTACTTTCACAATCAGTATTGAAACGTCAGCAAAGAAAACGGCAGCATGGAGGCGATTAACACAAATAGAAAACGAAAATATTCTGAAGACGAAAATAATTCATATGTACCTGAATTTACGAAGACGATGTTACTTACAATATCAGACCGTTTTAAATTCGATCGACCGACGGAGTGTCTCGTCGAGAGCTTCGGCCAACGGATCCTAGTGAAGGATATACGCACCCTCGACGCGGGAAACTGGCTCAACGACGAAATCGTACATTTTTATTTAAATCTCGTCGTCGTCAGATCACAAGAAGAAGGATATCCTTCCGTCCATGCGATGAATACCTTCTTTTATCCGAAACTCCTTTCCGGTGGATACGTGGCAGTACAAAGATGGACGAAGAAAACGGATATTTTAAAAAAAGATATCATCATTATCCCGATTCATTCGGGAAATCACTGGGCTGTTGCCATCGTCGACTTCAGAAAAAAATGCATCAAACATTATGACAGTCTCGGCGGAGAAAATAAAAAATGTATCGACACGGTGCGGCGATATTTGGAAGAGGAAAATCTGACGAAGAAGAAGACGAAGTTCGAAATCTCCGATTGGACGTTTTCGTCAGCCAAGGACATTCCGCTCCAAGATAACAATTACGACTGCGGTGTGTTCGCCTGCATGTTTGCAGAATTCGTGACTGCAAACAAGCATATAACATTCGGACAGAATCAGATGCCGTACTTCCGCAAAAAGATGGTGTATGAAATCTTACAAAAAAAAAAATATTACACGAAAGCGAATAAAGGCCTTCGTCCTCCTTTACTGCCGCGTCCTTGTGTGCGATAATCCCAATTCTCAGTGCACCTTCCTGCCGGCGAACCCGCCGCGAATAAAAAGGGTGAGCGAGGAACGACCGAAAACATTTTCAAAATTTTATTGCGACTACGTGACGCGTCTCGCCGATCTACCGCTGGAGAAGCGCGCGGTTCTCAAAGATTTGGAAAACGACGAGAATGTTCCTGTGATGGAAATGAGCACGATAAACGACATCGGCGTTATGGAGGTAAAAACTGAAGCGTACGAGCGTCTTCTGTCCTTCCGAGTCGATCAGAAGATCCGAACGAAGAAGGTCGACGGTCTGTTGAATCGTCTTCACGTCGCCATGCCGGCCCCAAGAGACGAGAAGGTTCGAGCGCCTTGTACTTATACCCGAGAGTTTTATGCTCAAGAAACAAGCGGCCACCGTCAAGGCCGAACGAAAGAGGAAGCTCGAGCGCGAGATCGAAGAGGAGATGGGCGACGATTACGTTCTCGATCTCAAGAAGAACTACGACATCGAGGGCGATCAGAAGTTCGTCGTCTTTTTTGGTTAAATCCGATGTATAGATCAGAAGTTCGTCGTCTTTTTTGGTTAAATCTGATGTATTTCCTTTTTAACACGTGGTATAAACAATTGTGCTTATCTCCTATCGGTTTTATCAACACCGGGCTTTCCAGCGAAGACATGTCTCGGCATCTTCGTACCGATGAAACGATCGGCCTCTCCCTTGAAACCCTTCTTGCCGACCTTCTTGCTGATGGCATTGTGCGCGATGTTCTTCAATTTGGTCTTCATCTGTAAGCGAAGTAAAAAATAAATAAATGATCAAGATGATTCATGAGAATTATTATATCAGAGTGATTCAAGCAATCTGCCGGTTTTTTTTCTACTCACGACGACATCCTTGACTCCCATTTCATCTCGAGCGGGTCTCGAACTGCTTCGAACTCTCGACATCGAGAGCGATTGCACGCGTTGTCTCTTCTTCGCTGGCTCGGAAGCCGACCTTTAGCGCGCTCGCGTCTTCGTGAAGTGAGCCTGAAACAATTACGAAAATGTAACGAACCGGTATTTAGAAGAACAAAAACAAAAAGTGAGCCTGAAACAATTACGAAAATGTAACGAACCGGTATTTAGAAGAACAAAAACAAAAAGTGAGCCTGAAACAATTACGAAAATGTAACGAACCGGTATTTAGAAGAACAAAAACAAAAATTATCCGGGTTAATCTGCAAAATATTTACGTTATCCGTGTCGTCCATGTCGAGGCCGAGATCCTCCATCTGCTCCTTCAATCGTGTAACGGATTTGCCGCGAGTCTTCGCCGCTGCGGTACTACAAGGCATGACGGGCTTCGTCGATGGCTTGTTGATTCTGGCCTCGTCCTTCATTATCATTTTAGTCGTGTCCGTTTCGGCTTCGAGGGTGGGGAAATCTATTTATAAAATTTTCAGGGGATGATATTCTTGATTGTTGCAACGTAGGTGCAGGTCTTTTCGTGTGCTGCGCAGCAGCAAGTTCCGCCACGTGTACGGAACTGCTCTGAAACGGGAGCACTGCTACGATAACATAAGAGTATCGAAATCATCGTGGGATTCGACGTTCTGTGCTGTGAATCCAAAATTTCTCGGTATTATCGTCGAATCAGCACTCCCGATTTTTTAATCCGGAAGTGAGGTTACAGAGGACGTTTTTTCATTTTTCTCTGGAATGTATCTCGAATGCAGCCAATGACAGAAACGGATGAATTATAAGGAGCGCACGGATCGCCTCTCTTTTCGAATCGATGGATTTATGGTAATTCAAATTCCCAAATAGACAAACGCCGCGAAAAGTTGCAGTTGACGCGATAATTGCGAAATGTGCTGCACATGTCGCAAATATTGCGCCAATATCCCTACTTGCATGACGCTCTATCTGGGTTCTCTCTGAATTTTTAACTGTCACTGCTGGTCTTACATCTTTTGACCTTTCACACTCTTCCTCGCGTCACCGGGAATGATAAGAAGGTTGCATTCAAACTCACGATTTTATCATAACAATTGCAAAAGAAAACTTTATTGTATTCACCGTGACGTTGACAGATTCGTTTTAGATGTAAAAATACGGTAACCAGATGATAGGATATATAAGTCATCCTACTTCGTTGTAAAGCTGTTGTTTACAAAAATAGGTAGAGAAAGTCGCGCAAGCATGGAACAACGATTTCTTCACAGTATAAATATGAAATTCTGATTTCAAACACATTCAGTGATCTGCTAATTTTTCGGGTTCCATAATTATCTCGGGTAGATAATCTTGTTATTATCTGGAATGTTGGAACGGGGGAGGCCCTCGTTCGTCTGAACTGCCATCCGGATGTTGTGTATTCGGCGTGCTGGAACTGGGACGGCTCCTGTCTTCTTCTCGGTCTTTGATTTCGTTTTGTTGTACATGCCGGTCTTGTTTAATTAACTTAATTTTTTTTTAAAGCTTTTTTGTAAGCCGTCGAATGTTTTCTTGAATATCTACCATATCTGAAAATAAAACATAAAAATTAAATTATGATAATTTTAATGATTCAACGAGGTTGAACTGCTTCACGCTAGTTAAATGAGTACTACAATTTTAAAGTCGTTTATACAAACTTTTATGCATCCATTGATTATAGTGGATAGTTATGTGGATCACAGCAGATGTCCTTAACCTGGAAAAACATTAGTCGCAATAAATTTACAAAAATGTTAACTGGTTTGTGTTAATAAAAAAAAAAGAACACAAACCAATTAAAACTTGGCAAATCCATTGCGATTAATGTTTGTCAACTTACATTACATTCCTCTCTTTGAGATAACGGCCACCGCGTTTTGCATGCTTTGATTTTTCATTTTCCGGTTTCTTTTCAGGTGGATTATCTTCGTTTTGTTTATTTTTATCATTTTTTGCAACATGCATTCCCAATATGCTACCCATTTTAATGTTATTTACAGTAACGACAGTTAGGTTGCTATGAGATGATGTCACAAAACAGATGAAAGAACAAAACTGCATTCATTTCAGTAACATACAGTAACATACATTAAGGAGGGAGTCTCGCTGCGCACTGACTTCGCATAAGTTCGACAAAAAGAAGAGACAATTCCAAGTACTTCTTGATGGTGTAAAGATCTGAAAAAAATCATGTATACAAAGGTACTGAGAAAATTAATTTTGCATAATAATAATTGCAAAATGTTATTAACAAATTCATTAAAAAAATAATTAGTTAACAAATTACCCGACAACAAAACTTTTTTTTCATGAAAATGATTCGTTTATTTTCACGCACACGCACACGCACACGCACACGCACACGCACACGCACACGCACACGCACACGCACACGCACACGCACACGCACACGCACACGCATACGCACACGCACACGCACACGCACACGCACACGCACACGCACACGCACACGCACACGCACACGCGCACGCGCACGCACACGCGCACGCGCACGCGCACGCGCACGCGCACGCACACGCACACGCACACGCACACGCACACGCACACGCGAATGCACACATCCGGACATTTTTCTAAATGTGATGTTTTGGGACATTCTGAACACATTTTTCATTAAAATTATATTTAATAAAAAACATAAATAAGCCTAAATTTTATAAAACATATTCCAAGATTAAATTACTAATTTTTTTCTCTCTAAATATCATTAAATTATTTAACATTAACAAACCTTTTTATATTTCCATTGAAATATCTGCCTCCGCGTTTCGGTCCCCGACTCTTCTCATCATTTTCGTTCTTGGTGGTTTTCGGTCCGCTGTTCTTCTCTTCTTTTTCATTTTCTTCATTTCTTTCACTGCCGAACACTCCACCCATTGCAATCTTTATATTTTTTCTTTTTGCTTTTCAACTTATGACAGTCAATAAGAAATTGAACGATCAAACAAATAAGCAACATTAACTGTATTCACATCGATACTCTTTTCTCTTCCAGCCAAACTTGTATCGTGTGATTATTAAATCTACGAAAACCAGCCGATTTCCATCGATTCTTGCCGTAGAACACGATAGACTCCTGGGTTTTTCCGCGATGCCATCGGAAAACAAAGAAATTGCTGTTTAAAAATACCCAAAATCACTAATTTTTCAATAATGGCTATCCAAATTCTCGATAAACTTTTTTCGTTGGGCGTCGCTCCGAGACTATACTTAATGTATTTTTTCGCGCTCATCACGAATCTGACACTTATTTCATTCGTAGATGAATATTTACACGGAAAAATGCGTCTAAAAAAAAAAAAAAAAAATCACGAAATTCGAAAAATTCAAAATGACATAAAATTTAAACGATTCGACCGATTCTCTTGAAATTTTAATGGGATCGTCGGGTTATCATATGCCATCTGTGTACGCGTTTTCAACCCGATAGCTAAAAAATTGCGAGCGCTAGAGCGCGAACAGACATTTTTGAAGAAATTAAAAATGGCGTACAAAAAAAACAACTGAACATTTTTGGATGAAATTTTCACCAAACATTGACTATTAGTCGCACATGATGTGTGCAAAATTTCAGCTTAATCGGTCAAGGCGTTCTTGAGTTATAGCGGTTTGAATTTTGCACGTCCATTTCATACACACACACACACACACATACACACACACACACACACACATACATCCGGACATTTTTTCTAAATGTGATTTCCCGACGTTTTGGAACATTCTGAACATGTCTACATTAAAATCTCGAAATTTTTTTTTTTTACCAAAACAAAGCTTCCTCTATGAGGAAGCAAAAAGTAATTATTTTACTACTTACGGAAACTGGTGATCTCCTCGCGGAGAGCCACAGCATCCCTCGATGATCGGTATGGCGTCTTATCGATCGCAGTGCAAACGATCTTCAACGCCTCAAAACTTGCACTGAATTTTCCGGCGTTGTACATCCTAACAGTAGTCTTCACCGGAAGGTAATTCACCAGACACTTAAAACGTCCGATTAGAGCATCATGACGCATACACTTTAACGCTCTATCGCTAGAGCGTTCCAGCACGTTTATCACAAACGGGAGGGGATTTTCCTCCAACACTAGCCGCACCTCACGAACAATTCCGCGGATCACAGAGTCAACCATTTTGGAGTTCTTTTTAAAAATATTCGCTTAGACAACCCTAACAAAACTTAGCACCACTGATTGAAAATGCTGAGAATGTTTCGACTCGAACGTCTACACGAAATAATGTCCATTTCTGTAAAACTCGCAAACTTATAGTTTTTCGCCCCACTCAGCGGCAATGACCCGAGAACTGTCACTGGCTAGTTACAAACTATCCTTTTCTAATTTTTTTCGTCATCCCGCAAACACTAGGTAAAAAAAACCCTTCGGACGACGTACTATAAAAACTAGTGCTCGAGCGGTGCGGGTTAGAGAGTATTCCTGCTTAAGTATTTTATTGCACCCACGCGGTGTCTTAACCGGCGCGGGACCCTCCGGCGTTGTAAAGGCTAGAGCGTCTCATTGTACCCTGTGTCTTGCATTTTTACTTTCTTTTTCATTTAATTTTCCTCGCGGTAGAAGTATGTCCTCGTCTTTCAACGCTTGAGCATCGAGTGTCGCGAGTAGCTGTAAATTTTCAGTTTTTCCACAAGCGTTTGTGTATTGACACGCCTGTATTGGAATGCACCAATCTTGGGAAGAGTTATGTCACTTCGGAAAATGCTAACCAAAGAGGGATTCGTTGCGGGTGGTCTACACAGCCTACAAGGCCCAATGCAACGCGCGCACCCCCACCTGAGACAACAGCATCCTTGAGGCGTGTCTTCACCCCTTCTCCCGGAAAATTGCATCACTTTCTCAGGCTCCAGTTCCGGATGCGTCTTCACCCCCGAGTCATTACGTCTCCACGACTTGGACAGTGCAGTCTCTCTCAAATATTCTCCAAAAACATTGTGAAAAAAAAAAAATGGAAAATTTTACCGACGTTGTAAAGGAAGCCCGGAAAAAATTATTGGCGACGAGAGAACTTTTTCCGTCTGCCGCTGTAAATACTACGTCAAAGCCCGAGGCGAAGCGAGTTTGCGAAGAAGCCAATACGCTTGACCCTGTAATTGGTTGGCAACCCTTGAGCAAGGCAATGTTATTATCCACAACATACAGTCTGAATGCCTCGGGTAGTAAAACAGCCACGGTGGGACTTGAGCTAGTGAACGGATGCGACTTCGAGGTGGCAATAAAATTCTCCGGGCGTAGCTCGGCAGGCATTTCCCTCAACGTCGCCGAGTGGCATCACCTCTGCAAGCGGATGACAATTATCACCCCGTGGTTCAAAGCCGAAAAGGACTCAGAAAACGATCGAACTCCGAATATGAATCCGCTTGGACGACAGAAAATAACTTTTACGACAGCTTACAATGAAAAGGCTATTTTATTGGAAATAAAAGAATCAGCGAAGAAAAACTTTGATGTCAAAGAAAAACACCATCAGGGCAACAAAAGACCAAAGAATACATATCCCGTTGGTATTCTCTTCCAAAAGACAACGTACGATGGTCTAGTGAGACTGACTAAATGCATATATCATAGAATTCGTTTACTTGAAAGCGAACTCGATCTCGTGAAAGAGGTTAGAGATATTATTGTTGAGGAAGTCAGTTTTGAAGGGGCCGTAAAGGACTGGAGTAATGGGATAAAAGAAAGAGTCTCGGCTATAACGTTCAAATATATTACGGATGAGCGCACGACTTTAGCCCGTAAAGATGTACGGGTTATCTACGGAGAGGATGAAGAGACGAGCGACAAACGGCGGTTGATCACCAAAGAATTATTATGTATACATCATGAATACATTTTCCGTGCAGTGGTGGCTTGTATGAACGAACTGCCTTAGAGAACAATTACCGAGGATTCACACATGCGTAAAAATTGAATACACTCAAAAAATGTACACGCAAATTTAAGAAGAAAAATATTTTTCTATGCATTAAAATTGTACAACTAGATTTAAGAATAAAAATGCAAATTTTATTGTAAAAATTTTAAACAAAATTTATTTTTACTTACCTTCACGCATCCTTTTCATATATTTTCTGAATAAGCTGAAAAAAAGAAAAACATTTTCCACGCGGGAAACGAACTCACGCTCTCGAGGAAAAACGGGAGTTGAGTACAGCGCCTTAGACCGCTCGACCAAGTTAGCTCACGTAAAGCATCGAGCCAGCGTCGAGAAATACCCTGCGCGCAAGCGGAACGTTGCAGCCGTAGTGAGCCAACTCTTGGAAAATCCAACATGGCGCGAGTCACTGCTACGCCGTCACCAGCTGTCCACAACGCTCCTGATACTTCATTAATCAGCCGCTGGACTGCCTCGGCACTGCGCTACTCAACACGCTCTACGCATAAGAGAGAGAGGGTCCGTTGGGCCTGACGCTAGCCAGCCGTCAGCGCACGGAAAATCCAAGATGGCGCGACTCGACGATACACCGTCACCAGCTGTCCCGCAACGCTCCAGCCAGCTCTTTCCCACCATCCTCTCTCTCTCTCTCTCTCTCTCTCTCTCTCTCTCTCTCTCTCAGCCGACGACGCACCAGCGTCTCACCCTGACCACCCTTTACCGCCCTGGCGAGATCCGGGGGGGGGGGGGGGGGGGAGGGGGACAACCACCCTCGTGCCGATCAGCCGGGCCTGGCGGCCCGGCCGGGCAGCGCTCCTCACTCCAGCACGCCGCCATATTGAAAATCCGTATAGGTACTGACAGTCTGACCCCCCTCCACCACAGGCGACCGCCGCCATCTTGAAATCCGTATAGGTACTGCAGTCTACTCTCAATACTCGGCGAAAAAATAAGAAAATAGAAAAATAACCAATACTCGGGAGAAAAATACGACAGTCGAAAAATAATTAATACCAAAGCTTATGAACTAACGAGGCTTATATTAATCGCCGGACGGCGATTCGCAGGGAGGAGGGGGGGGGGGGCTGGCCGGTGAATATTCTACACAATGTTGGTCTTACTTTGCCAAAACTGGGAAAAATGTCCAAAGCGAAAAAACTGAATCAAACTATTATCTATTTAATTGGGCGCCAGCTACTATGACGGTGTAGCACCGGAACTCTCGATTGTTAACCGGACCAAAGAAAAAAAGAACAGGAAAAAGACTATTATCCTTCACGGCATACGGCTAGCGGGAAAGGGGGGGAAAGGAGGGAGATGAGACTTCTCAGGCCGAGGGCACTGTCCAGGGCTTCTTTACAAATTACCTCGGTTTTCACAATACTTTACAAAATAAAAAAATAACTTAATGTCGGGCGGGAATCGATGGGAAAAACTTGCCTTAACTAATCTGTCACTTACAGCGATTTTTACGCCGCTCACCACGCGCGTGATTCCTCTTTGCTCGTGTGCAAAAATGTCGAGCACGTGTCGACCACGAGGCAAAGTCTATTACGACTAATTTTTACAAAAATACGGGGTACTCGGGGTAGGAAAGAGGGTCAAACGAGGCGGGAAAAAATGTAGGTAAAAACTTACGAAAATCGGGGCTCACTCACTCAACACACAGTGGATCTCGGTTATAACACTTTTCTCGAATCAGTGGACAGCCTCAGTCGTTATAAAATCCTTACAATGGTCCAATTCGTATTCTTGGGCTATCACTGATTCGTCGTTTGTGAATGGTTTCACCCTCGTTCTCGGCTGGCACACAATACAATTTTCCTTAAAACTATCGACACCTGATCTCACACACGTTCGCTCCACGCGGCTCGGCTCGGAGAGTGAGGGGGCAGGGCGATGTCTTCTTCTTCGTCGGGTCTGGCGCTGGTGATTATGGTGGGGAACGAGAGCACCTGTGCGTCAGCTTTGGTCGGTAATCGGAGTCATGGACGGGCGTTTCCTCCGGACGGCGAGGGGTGGCGACAGAGGTGTCGCTGGATCGTCAATCGATGTCTTGCGTCGATGATCACAGCGGCGGCGGACAGACGGTGCGGGCAGTGGCGAATTTTCGGCGGGCTTTTCGAGGGCTTTTTCGGACGGTCTTTCACAGGGCTTTTCCCCTCGTCCACGATCCTCCTACCTTCCTCGGCGTCAGCACGTCGGCTCTCGTTCCTTTGCTGTTCCTTACTGGTCGTGGGCCGTCGAGGGGGGGGGGGGGGGGGGGGCTGTCGATATTGTCCTCGAGTCGCGCACATTCACACAGGGGGTAACGGGAGGGAAAAAACGGGAATTTACATGCTAACTTACACAAAATAAGTAGAAGAAAAAAAGCGTAAAAATATCTGGGTCTAACGTTGGGTGAGCGGCGGACTCGAGCCGAGTTTGGCGAGGGACTTGTGACGTGCCACGTCACAACTCCCCCCCCCCATTTGCCGAATGTTCGTCTCCTGACAACTTGAGCAACAATCATACTAGGGGTCTGCGGGGTGGATTTCGGGGAGGGGTGGGGTATCGTTCGGGGAATCGGTAGGGAACCATGGGAAAAGGGGGCAAGGGATATCTCCACGTATGGTCTCAAATTAAACTCTACATAATACTGCTCGTACGCTCTACGAGCTCTTTAAGAAACTTCTCGGCTGTTACCAAGTAACTAGCATGAGATCCGACAAAGCGAAATAAAAGCGAAAAAAAATACTGAAAATAAATACTCTCGCACTGGCAGTGCCTTACATAATCGGTAATCGTATCCGGGGGCGCTCAATGGTCAGGTAGGGGTACTTTACTGGGCATGTAGGGAAATTCTATACACTGGATCGGGAACTCTGGGAAGACTCTATACTTGTACCTATACTCAGGGTACTCTGGTAACTTCTGGGACGAGCAGGGTAATGGGGGGTAGTTTCTGGGATACTGGGGGTAGATTCCGGGGCACCAGGGGGTACGGGGGTCGAGCTGGGGCCACGTTCGGAATTCTGGGACTGGCGGGACAAGGGGCTGGGGGTAACGAAGGGGTTTTCGACGGGTTTTAGGTACTGGGGCAGTCTGTTGTGGATTTATGGATCTTGGGATGTTCGGTGCAAATTTTCTGCCTTTTGGATTGCGGTTCCTGTCGCGATACGCGAAGTTATTGTTCGCCGGACGAAGTCGCGGGGAAAACCGAGGATCCAAAAACTTTCTCAGGGCTGGGACTTCTGGGCAGGGGGCAGGGCACGGCACAGGATACGCCATGAGAGGGGGAATGTGAGAGGTTGAGGGAAGTGTGGAGGACGTATAACCGGATTCTGGGGATTTCGTATTACTCCTATTTTTCTAGGCGGACTTTCTTACGATAGGGGGAGTTTTAAAACGGGGTTCGGTCTGGACTGACTTGGTTTTCGAGGGTGTGGGGGAAACGGAATTAATAGGGGTGGGCTCTACTGGACTATCTTTGACTAGGGGACTCGAACTTAATTGGACTTCGATGAGTGAGGCGTTCTCACCCACGACTTGATTGTAACTCGGGCCTCTCTTTAGCGCAGCAGCCTTCAGCCGCTTTGCTCTCTGAAGACGGGAGATCGACGTTAACTTTATAAGAAATTTTTCTCCCGCTTCAGCATGGTTTCCGGTTACTCTTGCCATAAACTTCCCCAATAGGGTCTGGGCATTCTCCTTTCGGTCTGTACGGGGCTTTGTGGGTAAACTGAGAAGCGGTAAATGGGACTCTGATGTCGGGACGGGCGGGACTGGGTTCGAGAGCGGCTCTGAATTCACTGTCTCCTCGCTGAGGTCTATTAGCAATTCTTCTGTCTCTAAGTCTGAAATAACTGGAGGGACTTTGACTATCGGGGCGAGGGTTGGTTCTACGGTATTTGGGGGAGGGTGGGGGACTATCATTTTGAGCGGAACTTCTGATATATGTCTCAGGGAGTTCTGTTCTCTATCACGTTCGGCGAGTGCCACTCGTAGGGTATACGGGGCTTCCGAACCACGCTCGTCTTTTACCGGGTCCCATTCCGTGGGCACTTCCGGAAATCTTCGGCGGACGATGGAACGTAAATAACGGTCAACCATTTCGTCCCTCGTGCCGCAGGTACTCAAACCAGCTTGGTCGCATAATCTGATTAAATCGACTACATCGGGGAGGGCCTGTAGCGAGCGAAAAATTTGGTCAATCTGCCCTTGGGTTTCGGTGGTGGGGGCAGGGTCCATGGGGGCAGCAAGGGCTAACGGGATTGCGGGTTTGGGTCGGGGAGCCTGCGTTCTGAACGTAGTAATGCAGGTCGAGAGGGCGGGGGTGACTTGTACAGAGGGGTTAAAGTATTCCATGGCAAAATAGAGAAAAGAAAGAAATATGAAAAAGAGAACAAAAATAAAATCGGAGAACTGGGAAAGATTAATGAAATCGAATCAAATACGGAAAATTAAGAAAAAGAACAGAACTAGTAAAACTAAGACAAGATCGGATAATAAATGGGCTAAGTACGAAAAATCGGTAGAAAAGGGAAACCAATAGGGTAATAAGGGGGTCGGAAAATTCGCGCAATTTCTAAGCGGTGAAGGGAGTTGAAATAATTCCGAAAATTCAGGAGAAAAAAGAAAAAAAAGGCGGTAAAAGGGGTAATAAAAATCAATAGTTGAAAGGGGGATTAAAAGATTCAACAATATTCGGGTTCCTTAAGGGCGTAGGAAAATGCAGAAAAAATATCAGGGGTATTATCAGGGGTCGTAAGGGTATCGCTTAATTCCAATAGAATTCGAAGGTGGTAGGAGAAGGGTTATTGAACCCAAAAATATTCTCAAAGGCTGTAAAAGAAAGGGTATTAAACTAGAAGAAATATTCTTGAGGGCTAAAAGGGGTTAAGAAAATTCGATAGGGGAAATTTTCAGGTCCGGTAAAAGGAAGTGAAAATTCAAAAAGAATTTTCGAGGGCGGCAAGGGGTTGTAAATTCAATGGGAGAAATTTTCAGGGCCAGTAAAAGGAAGTGAAAATTCAAAAACGATTTTCGAGGGCCGCAAGGGGTTGTAAATTCAATAGGGGACATTTTTCAGGGCCGGGAAATGGGAACGAAAATAAAAAAAGGGTTTTTAAGGGCTGTAATGGAGCTGTAAAGTCACACGGGGAATGTCAGAATCCAACAAAAATATAACAAATGCCAGTGCGAATACAATCCGAAGCAAAGTATTCACTAGCAAAAAATTATCAATATCTCAAAAAAATCAAATCAAATAAATAAGGAACAACGCCGCCACGCGCAGCGCGGGTGGCGGCGTTGTTCCTAAACTGTAGCCCTATAGCGACGGAGGTAAGGCGGTATGGGTAGGGGCGGGGGGCAAAAGGAAAAAAGGGGTACCGAGGTGAGCACTATTATCCAGCTCAGGAAAAATCTCCACTCGAGGAGTGAAAAAGTCACTGCTCTCGAGGGTACTGTTTAAAGTTTTCCTGTTATTACAGGGCCCCACGTTGGGCGCCAATTTGTGATGATACTTTATTCTCTTTACTCTCTAAAATCGGGACAATCCGGGAAATGTAGGGCGAGGGAACAAGGGAATATAATTTACCAAAAGTTTGTGTAGAAAACGTGGAAAAGTAACTTTTAATAATAATTCGTTCGATGAACAGTAAATAACAAAATAATTAGAAAATCCTGCCGCTTCAACGCCGTTACGGGTACGTTGAAGGGAGTCGATAACAAAAATAAACAAGCTCGATAATAACTCAAAAGAAAAGGGGCTTCGCAAAATCAAATATCATAAACCATAGAAAATAAGAGAGGGAGGGGGCAAAGAACTCAAAAAGAACAAAAAGAAAAACGGAACTAATCAATACGCAAGGGAAATAAGAAAGTAGAAAAATAATTAATACTCGGGAAAAAAAATAAGAAGGTCAAAAAATAATTAACACTCGGAAAAAAATAAGAAGGTCGAAAAATGATTAACAGCCAAACTTATGGAAATAACGAAGCTTATAATACGCGCCGGAAAGGCGGTACGCAAGGTTCAATCGCAGGGAGGAGGGGGGGGGGGGGGGGCCTGGCCGGTGAATATTCTACACAATACTGGTCTTAATTTGCCAAAACTCAGAAAAACATCCAAAAGAGAAAAACGAATCAAAAGGTTATCTATTTTATTGCTAAATATTGTTTATACAAAAAATCTAACTATGAACCGTTCGATGCCGAACTTGAGTAGTACCTATCGTTACTTCGGCAAAGGAATAATTATTCCTGGTGAGAAGAAGAAATCGTTGTTAAATACAGTTTAAAAACTTGGTCAATATTGTTATTTAGGTCAAGAAACAATGCTGCCAATAAATAATTGTTGGTGAATATTGTTTAAATGAAAAACCGCCACATACTAATGGATAATTATCAAAATTAGTTCACACTGTTTATTAGAAAACTAAAACAATGGTAACGGTAAAACAATTTTTGTTAAGTTCTATTTAGCGACAGTTTCCGTGCAATGTTAGCGATTTGAAACTTCATAAAAATCACACTAGGACAAATTTCAGTCTCTTGTCGAATTTTGTGCAAATCCACGTCGCAAGTGCATTCAAATGGAAACCCAGACATTAAAATATTTCAACCCAATCTTTGCAAAAAAAAATTAAATCCCACAAAAATGAACGATGCATGTTGTACAAAAACTGGAAATAAGTATATTTATGCGCGTTATCTTCGCAACAGGGTATCAAATAAATTGAAAACCCCTCAGTATGCAGTGCCGTATGCAGTATGAGATTTAACTAACTCTCAATATGATTTTTTTTGTATTTAAAGTTTGTGAAAGCTCATTTACATCGTAACAATAAAGATCATGAATAAAATTCCCAATATTTTACGAGTTGCATTATAAAAGTGATTTGTTCAGTTGGATTAGTCAGTTTTATTTCGCGAATACATACATGAGGTATACCATACCAAATCGATCTTGCCCTGACCCTTCACATCTTTGAGGTCCGTTAAGCTGGCGAACCGAAAATTAGCTAGCGTAATTTAATACATAACAAAGTTAGGTGCTTTTTAAGTGCTAATTAGGTGCTGAATTAAAAAATTAGGTGCTCTTTTGGTTTTGTCGGAAAATGATTTTTTTAAGGATAGCTGGCTTGACATGAAGTAAACGGTCCTATAATTTTTTTAAATTACAAAAAAAATTAGCGTGATGTAAAAATAAGGTGCTCTTCAAGTGCTTTCGATATATGCCAGACTTGAATTTGGTGCTTCATTCTAGCGGTGAAAAAAACCAACTTTCATTTGAAGAAAAGCTAACCATTATCGCTTTAAAAAAAAGTTGGTTTTTCCGCCGCTAGAATAAAGCACCAAATTCAAGCGTGGCATATATCGGCAGCACCTAATAGGTACCTAACTTTGATAAGATTTTTAAGGCATGTACATAAGATTTTTTAGGATTGATTTCGCTAAGTTTTCCGTTATCTGCACGTCACGCTAGCGGTCCCTGGTTTATGATTTAAGCCGAAGTGGGCCGACGTCACTTCTATTTTTTTTCGAAAAACTGAAAAGAATTGTAAAAAAAGGCAGATGATTGTGGGCTATTGCTTTACCATTTTTATATGCAACACTGGATTTTTGGGAACTTTTCCAGATTTTTCCGTAGAGTTTTTATTAACTTAAAAAAAATGAAAACTGGTAAAATCTTTTAAAAATCTCAAAAATACCGAATTGCATATAAAAACAGTCAACCGATAACCGATAATCGACTGATTTTCTTGTTATCATTTTTTTTTTCATTGTTTCTTTTCATATCTGAGTGCTTTTGAGAGTTAGTTAGTTAAATCTCATACTTGAGGTATGAAATACCTTATATATTAGGCCAATAAACTATTGACTTTTTGTATATTTATTTATATATTTATTTATGCTAAACTATTCTCCCCGGATAGACTGGCTAGATAGGTCTTATCAAAGCTTTTGGATTTGTGTATAGATTTTATTATGAAACATATATTTATATTTATCTTATTTTTGACAAGGTGACATAAAAGTATGAAAGGATATGGTCAACTCATTTTTTTTTATTCGCAGCGGCACCTCGAAGTTTATAAATTATACAGCGGCAACAGATTATTCACACCGTTATTACAACAACAAAAAACACGAGACGCTACATACAAGTATATCGTTTACGTACAGCGGCAACTCCCAGCAGTATTAAAAGAATCATTGCATCACCCCACAAAAATACAAATACTACACATCGTCCAAAAAACTTGTACATACTGTTGTTACTACTTTGCAAGCAAATGGACAAATATTCAAACCGCTCTTCACATGTATTGCAAAGTATATTCAGATTAAGAAATAAATTTATTAAAAGCTAATTCATATTTACAAAAAGTGCACATTCAGTTTTTAAAGTAAACTAGGTAAAAACCAATTCATACAGTGCCCATACAGATTATAAATTGAAAAGTAAAAAAAAACTTGTCCGGCCGTACACGAAAATGTATCATGACGAGTTAAATCAGTGCTCGAAAAATAATACGGCCGGAATATCTTTTTTTACTTTTCAATTCATAATCTTTATGGTTACTATACGTATTAACTGTCATAGAGTTTAATTTAAAAATTAAATTCATACTTTTTGCAAATATGAATTCGCTTTCCACAAGTTTATTTTTTCAACTGACTATACTTGGCAATGCATATGAAGAGCGATTTGACTGTTTGTCGACTTTTTGCAAAGTAGTAACAACTCTATGTACATCAAGTTTTTTCACCGTTTATGTTTTTATGTTGTATTATTCTATAGCACAACGAGTGCCCCCCGGTAGCCAACGCCCCGAACCCAATCTTCGGCCGTGTATAAGTCGTCCATCGACAATCACCTGGTTGGCGTGGTGAAATAGACGGAAAATTCCAAGGTCTCCCTCGTCGGACCATGAGTCCCGAGAAATCAACTCCTCGCGATGTGTCTGCCGCATCCGCCGCTTAGCTTGTCGATATCCATGCGTAGATTCAAACTCCCATTGCTGAAAACAAACAAATCGTAAAAATTCAGTACAGACAATATATGTAAGGAAATAATATTTACATATTTTTAGGTATTACTTACTTTATAAATGTGATAAGCGAGGCGGGCACGTTCCGAATCCATAATTAACCCTGATGGGTGATGCACGTCTCAAAGTAGAATTACGAATAGCTATGTTTCGCTGTTATCAAAAGCGGCACTCGAACTACGGGAAAATTGCGTGAAAAAATCTTGTTACGAATACTACCTCAAATAACAATACACACGTCACATGCATCGCAATTTCAGTTTTTTTTTTTGGAATTTAGTATCATGGAATATTGTAACTGTATTTTCCTTTTTTGTATATGCCTAGCGTAGTAGCACAGTTTATTGAGTATTGGGGTTAAGCGCGTTTCTATGCTCGGTGGCGCGTTCGCATCGCGGCGAGGTCAAGATGGCTGTAAGCGCATGCGCGCTATAGTGGTGGGGAGCAGAGTCTCCCTTCCGGCGAGAAGCGCCTCGTGTGACTAGTCGAACCAGAACTGTTACGCATACGAGACGCGTTCTGTGATACTTTGCCTAATAATAAACGTAATCTATTGTTCATCGTGTTTAATTCTTTTCTACATCCGATCCTTCTCCCACAGCAATTCTTTGGTTCAACAGGTTATGGGCCCAGCACCATTGTTTTTCCTGAAAAGAATTATCTGTGAGAGAAGCGGAAGATCGCGCGAGACACGCGGTCGGTCGGCCATTAGAGAAACACGCGAGAGCGCGAAATCAAGAGTGCGTCGTCGAGTGATCTGTATCCGATGCTCGTCGAGTGATCTGTATGACGCAACAGCGAGGTTCATCATCATGTCGTCATTGAGCGAGGAACAACAAGCCACGGTGCTGGCTCCGAGGACGGCGAAGTTGAAGTGGGACAAATTGTGTTCGCTCCATGAGCAGAAGTCAGTGACAAACAAAGTTGGACTTTTAAAGAGTTTTCTCGCGCTTCGAATGGAAGAGGGGGATACCGCGTTAAAATACGTATCGAAGGTCCAAAACATGGCGTTGTTACTGAATGATATCGGCTGGAAAGTCGACGATTGGCTGCTGATGGCGAAAATATTAGACAGTTTAGCGCCTAGACTGGATACTTTTCAAATTGCGTGGGAGAGTGTGCATCCTGATTTTCAGACAGTGGAGACGTTGATCTCAAGGCTCGTTCGGCAGGACGAAAAATTAATGAAAGGCGAGGAGGCAGCGAGTGCGTTAGCGGCTGTGAAAAAAGATCGTCCTAGAAAGAAGCCGCAGAAAACAAAAAAGGACATCAAATGTTACAAGTGTCACGAGATGGGGCACTTTGCGCGCGAGTGCAAAAACGCGCGAAAGAAGAAGAATGCCGAGGACAGTGAACGTGACGGAGACTGTGCTTTGGTGGGGGAAACGGGCGCGAAATGTAGCGCGGCTTCGGCGTCGAGGCGTTACCCCGAGTCAGCCGAGAGAGAAGTGCGCGAGATAATGGCGGCCGAGCATAACGAGATCTGGCTTGCCGACAGCGGGGCTTCGAGGCACTTAACCTTCCGGCGGGACTGGCTAGTGAATTATCGACAGGTTAGAGATGGCGGAACCGTCTCACTTGGCGATAATCAAGAGTGCGACGTTATCGGCAGCGGAACAGTGCGGATAAAGAAGTTGATCCGGGGAGAGTGGCGCGATGGGCGTATCGAAAATGTCCTCTACGTTCCAGACTTGAGGAAAAATTTGTTCTCAATTGGTGTGTGCACCAGAAACGGAATGAGAGTTGAATTTATCGGAGAACGGGTAGAAATCGTGCGCGGAGATCAAGTGGTCGCGGCCGGTCAAAAGCAAGAGAATGAGGTGTGCCGGATGTTGTTCGAGGTTGTCAAGGCGGGCAGTGCAGACGAAGTGAATGCAGCGACCACCGATTTGAGTGTGTGGCATGAGCGACTGGGTCACGTGGGAAAACGCGCGATCAGCGAACTGGTGAAACAGGGCCTAGTGACTGGAGTGAAGTTAACTGACAAGACTGATATTTTTTGTGAGCCATGTCAGTACGGAAAGTCACACCGGAAACCGTTTAAACGAGTATCGGAGAAAGTGAAAACGGTACCGGGGGAAATGTTTCACACCGACGTCTGTGGACCTATGTCGGTGCAGTCGCCCGGTGGATCGCGGTACTTTTTGACATTCAAAGATGACGCGAGTGACTATCGGCACGCGTACTTCTTGAAGCAGAAATCGGAAGTGTTCGAAAAGTTTAAAATATTTGAGAGGCTCGTAGCAAATAAATTTGGGAGTGCGATGAAAGTCCTTCGTTCGGACAACGGTCGTGAGTTCTGTAATCAGCAGATGGACAAGTATCTCGAGCTGCGGGGTATAAAAAAGGAAACGACCGCGCCTTACACTCCCGAGCAAAACGGAAAAGCCGAACGCGATAACCGTACGATAGTAGAGAGTGCTCGTACGATGATTCACGCGAAAAAATTGCCGATGTTTCTGTGGGCCGAAGCTGTCAACTGTGCGATATACGTGCTTAATCGGAGTGTGTGGAAGTCGGGTCACGTAACACCTTACGAGGCGTGGGTGGGAAAGGCCCCGGACTTGAAGCATTTACGAATCTTTGGCTCGGAAGCGTACATGCATGTGCCGAAGCAGCTCACCAAGAAGTTCGATGCTCGGGCGAAGAAGTTGATCTTCGTGGGTTACCAACAGGACTCGACAAATTACCGGTTATTTAACCCTGAGACGAAGAAAGTGAGCGAAGCAAGGGACGTGGTGTTCAACGAGAAGATCGGCATTGGTGTACCGGATTCGAGGGCACAGGACGAAGAAGATGGAAGCGTGCTGGAAATTTTACAGCCTGAAGTTCAACTGGAAGTGGAACGAGAGGTCGTCGAATCCGAAAGCGAAGAGGAATTCGAGGATGCTGAAGCCAAGTCGGCTGCTGTCGAAGAGGTCGACAAGTCAGTGAGGGGCGGTCTAGAGACTCCTCGAACGCTCAGGAATCGAGCGAACATCAAGAGACCTGCAAGATTCGAGGCTGATGTAGTCGAGTACATCATACCGAACACGTATGAGGAACCGATAAGCAGCGCTGAAGCCACGCAGTGGGCAAGTGCTATCGCCGAGGAATTCAAGGCGCATGAGCAAAACGGGACGTGGTCACTCGTGAAAAGGGAACCGGAAATGAAGACTATCGACTCCAAATGGGTCTTTCGTGTGAAGACCGACGCGGACGAGAGGAAGTATCGGTTCAAAGCACGGCTTTGTGCGAGAGGTTTTCTGCAACGAGAAGGGATCGATTTCACGGAGACATTCGCCCCGGTCATACGGTATGACTCGCTTCGAGTAATCCTGGCGGAAGTGGCAGTACAAGATCTCGAACTGATGCAGTTTGATGTACAAACAGCATTTCTGTACGGCGAACTCGAGGAGACGGTCTACATGGAGGCGCCGGAAGGACTCAGCGTGGGACGAGATCTGGTGTGCAAGCTAGAAAAATCGCTTTATGGTCTGAAGCAGGCTCCGAGATGCTGGAACCGCAGGTTCACGAAATTCTTGCGTGAATTCGAGTTCATTGAGTGCGAAGCTGACAAGTGCGTGTTTGTCGGTCGAGTGAAAGGTGAAAGAGTGTACCTGGCATTGTTTGTTGACGACGGGCTGGTTGCAGCGGACACTGTAGAGACTCTATCGCTAGTCATAAGTCGATTGCGAGAAACGTTCAAAATCACGGTGGGCGATTCGAAGATGTTTGTAGGAGTGCAAATTCTACGCGATCGGAAAAATAAGAGCGTAGTAATTCAACAGAGTGCCTACACGAAAAAAATAATAGAAAAATTCAGAATGACTGACGCGAAAAAAATAAGTGTGCCGGCTGATCCGCACGTGGTGTTGGCCCCGTATCAGGACGGTGACGAGAAGTCGAATAATGTGCCATTTCGAGAGGCTGTCGGATCGTTGTTATTTCTTGCGGCTGTAACGCGTCCGGATATAGCTTACGCGGTAAATTCGGTCAGCAAGTTTGTGAACAATCACACGGTCGAGCACTGGCGTGCAGTAAAAAGAATTTTTTCATACCTCTGCGGGACCGTCGGTTTTGGAATAAAGTACGAAAACGGCGGTAGCGAGCACGAGTTAGTTGGGTTCTCTGACGCGGATTATGCGGGGGACGTAGAAACGAGGAGGTCGAGAACAGGATACGTATTCTGTTTAGCAAACGGTGCTGTCACGTGGTCGTCGCAAAGACAGAAGTTGATAACACTAAGTACGACGGAAGCCGAATATGTGGCGGCTTCAACAGCGGCGAGAGAGCTCATCTGGCTAAGAAAACTGCTGTTGGATATTGGATGTCCATGTGTTGGAGAAACGACTTTGTTTGTAGATAATCAAAGTGCGATTCAACTGGTTAGAAATCCAGTTTATCATAAAAGAACCAAACACATTGACATCCACTATCACTATGTGCGAGAGAAGGCCGAAGATCGAGAGCTGGTGGTAAAGTATGTTCCGTCCGAGAATCAACGCGCCGACATTTTTACAAAGGCTCTGCCGAGAGATCGTTTTTGGAAACTACGAGACGATATGAATCTTATATCGGTGTAAGAAACGCTAAAACGGCGGTAGTATTGAGTATTGGGGTTAAGCGCGTTTCTATGCTCGGTGGCGCGTTCGCATCGCGGCGAGGTCAAGATGGCTGTAAGCGCATGCGCGCTATAGTGGTGGGGAGCAGAGTCTCCCTTCCGGCGAGAAGCGCCTCGTGTGACTAGTCGAACCAGAACTGTTACGCATACGAGACGCGTTCTGTGATACTTTGCCTAATAATAAACGTAATCTATTGTTCATCGTGTTTAATTCTTTTCTACATCCGATCCTTCTCCCACAGCAATTCTTTGGTTCAACACAGTTCGCGGGTTGGAATCGAGTAGGAATATTAGTACGGCAGCTCGTGTAACCAAAAATAGCATTCAATAATTTGATAGAATGGCCGGCATGGGAGCCACTTCCGCCTCTCGATAAACTAATTTCTCAATGGACACTTTATCTATGTACTGGACCTCGGCTTCCTAAAGTCAGTCGGCATGGTAACCACTAAAGACGGTAGGTTGCTTTGGCAATACAAGATTGCTTTCACTGCGCTACAGGCTTCAGTCACCGTTCAGACAATCGGCATGAGAACCACTAACGTTTTTCGGCTTCCTATTCCTTATAACGCATGTGGCCTTTTCTTGGTTCAGGTCTTCAGTAGTGAGACAAACGGCCGACATGGGAACCACTTCCGCCGACACAAAACTTGATAACCTTCCACAAGATTTGTAAGGGTCGAATTTCCGAAACAGATATTATGAAGGACCACCAGTAACCTGCGTTAATGACTGATAAATTGCACATTACCTTAGATAAGCTCGAACGTGTGCCCTTGGATCGTAGCAGTTGGCTGTTCCGATTTTTTTTATTCCAATGTCGCTATTGGAACATCTTCTGAAGACACAGGAATATTAATTGGTGCGGCACTGTACAATTTCGTCGCGTGCTGCAAATGTTCACGTCCTTTTCAAGTCAATGACTGGGATCGGAGATAAATTGCGCGAGTCTCTACGACAGAGAATTCTTCAACGAACTGTTTAAATCGACGACGATTGCTAGACAGTTCATCCTCGAATGAAAGCTACTGATTCAACGACAGCCAAATGGTCCATTCCGTCATGCTACCATTGCGTCATACTCCAACCCCATTCCAGAATATCTAGCTTAACGAATCGTCTAGAGGGCTGCTTCTTCCAGATTGGCTGCCTATATTTTTTGGGAGTAGACAAAAAAAATCCCTTCCGCACAATTTGAAGGAGGCTGTCGGTATAGCCGATAACGGAAGACTATACTATAATATAATAAACACCATAAAACCGAAAACGGCCGGTCCGTTCGAGCCAGGACGTAACCATCTGGCGAAGATAAGAATGAGTTTTCCCTTCCGGAAAATGCACAACCGCATTTTCAATCTGCTAATATTTTTCTAACTAATATACAAACTCGAGAAGAGTTTAGACAAATATGTTACACATCTGTTCTGCAGGTATTGTAAAAATAATTTTCAGAAGTAAGGATTCACATATACTTTTATATAATTTGTTACACTCGACTCCCGTGAGTCGAATGCACAGAAAAGGGGGGGGGGGAGCGATCGGGGCGAAAATGCAAAGAGGGACTCGAAGCACGAGAAAAAAAAGAAATAAAGAAATAAAAATATAAGCCGCTTTCCTTTTTTTTACCGAAGAGGCGAGAGGCTAAGGAGCGCCGGTGTTCCTCGCGCCCGACTCCACTGGTTCCCCTAGGATCGTAGGCGGCCCGGAGGGAACGTAAGGGATATCCGGTGGAGGAGGGCCCGGGATAACTCGCTCCGGGATGTACGGCTAGACCGTACGAGCGCTAGGATAGGCGGTCCGCGGTTCCAAAATGACCTCCGAAATTATGCGCGGCTTGGTGATGTCTCGAGGTGGTGAGGGGTTCGCGTTCTCGCGGAGCCACGGGGGCAAGGCACGCGGCGGTTCGCGCAACAAAACCGGAAGGGCCTCTCGAGCGCGAGCCTCGGAATTCTCAACCTCGTCGGCCTCCTGTTGAAGGAGCCAGCTGAGGCCTCGCGGAGCCCGTCGCTTGCTCGCGATGAACCTCGCGTGGGCGAGGAAGCGTTTGCGCCCGGCGCGCTTCGGCATGGGTCTCGGCCCTCGAGCGTGTGTGTGAGCGGCTAGATCCCCGCTAGGTGGTTGCGATGGTGTCGGCAGTCTGACTCGACAGTGCCCAGCAAAGGGAAAAACTCGTTGGGTGCGTGCGATGGGCCGTCGACACGATGAGTCGGTAGGATTGGTGGGAAGTTGGGTAACCCCTAAAGACTCCGGCCGTACGAGCTTCCTGCAGCAGGAGCTCGTTAAACGGCTGGGAGACCGTAGGAGGCGGACGAAAAAAGGGGTGAGAGCTGGAAGCGCGGAGGAGGTAACCTCGACTCCCGACATTGGGCAGCCGTGCGCCCGAAAGGGAGCACGAAACGTTGCGCCAAAATCGGGGGCGAGGGGGGAGGAAGAGGGGCAGAGGGGGTTCGGTTCCTCGTTATTCGCTCTGAAAAGAGCGGTTGATTTTTTGTCGAGGCCCGCTCTAAAAAGAGCGAGGCCGAATCGAAGCGTAGAGAAATCCGGAGCAGCCGAGTCGATGATCCGTGGAGATCGGCGTCGAGTTCGAGCAACGCACTAGATAGGGCGGTTGCGTGAACGACAAGAATGTCCGAGGGCGGCCGATGTCAGAAGTCCGATGAATCGAAGAATGGGAGTCCACGTAACACGCACTGAAAAGTGCGGTGAACGAACGGAGAATTGTCCAGGGATAACGCCGAGTAAAGGTCCGTGTTTGTTGTTGTGGTATAGATTTAATGACTTGTCTGTACAGCTGTGGTGAGCGTAAGGCGCGTGCGAGGCGAGCTGGTCGAGTCAAATTACCGAGCGCGGACCCTGGAGAGAGGCTCGGTCGCGAAATCAGGGTCGCACGCGCTCAATGCGCGAATTTTGTGTCCGAATTTTGCCGAAAATTCGGCCAGCTCTCCTCCACCCCTTCGCAGAATCGATACAAATCAGAAAAACTTAAATAGTAAAGAATTTGCAATTTTTCGGTATATAGGTTTATCGGATGAACATTATGGTGTTAAACAAAAAGAATTATTTCATAACGTAGTGAATTACGAGAGGCGCGGATTTTGGCCGAAAACCGCGATTAACTCCCGAACTTCTGGGGGGAATCGGATTAAAGAAATACGAGGCGATATAAAAATAAAGTAAATCTGGAAGGTCCAATGGTGGAAAGTGCTCAGATGAGGCTTTAGTAGGTAATTAATTATTACAGCGTAATTATCGAGCGAAAATGATAAAGTCCCGTTTACGGGAAACGCAGGATATTAATTCCGTTAGAAAGGCCGATTCTTATACGTAAAACTACGGGTCTTACAATCTATAAAGTCCCCACGCTGGGGGTACCGTTGGAAAGCCTGAAGCGCGGGCTTTCCGATGGTATAACGCACGGGGGAATTATGTACATTTTTGGGGGGAAAATCGTCGATGGCAATTAATCGGATTTTTCGCGTTCCGTGTAGGCTCGCTGCCGCGAGTCACCCGGTGACGTCATTTGCACACGGCACGCGAGGCGAGTTGGCTAGTCGCGCGCGGTGAGGTATATAGGTATACGCGAGCGTGTTGACGAGAACGCCTGTATAGATATACCGCCGCGTTTACGCGAGACGGCGAAAACATGTGACGTAACGACGTCCATAGGTATACAGCTACGCGTCGCTGTATACCTATGCTATATCGATAGGCTCTACGGGATATTACGATACCGAGACACGACGATCCGTATCTAATCGGAGTTCTTTTTAGACTCGGTTAAATTGTTTCAGTTGAGCAGAAGTTAGGTTCCGCGTGGGGGAAAAAAAACGGAGCTTGCGTACAACAAATTTCGTTCGTCTATCGTCGACGTTTCAGATGATACTTCACATATATCATCATATTGATCGGATTTTTTCATGAAAGTTAACAATTTTCTATCGATTTACATTTGAATCGAACAGAGTCAAACTTGGTCAATATTGTTATTTAGTTATATGACCAATATCGTAAGTAAAAATTGTTAATAAATATGATTTAAATGAAAAACCACCATACATGGAACAATTGGCATCAAACTCCGTTAATAGTATTATTCAGGAAAAAACAATATAAATGGTAAAAACGTAGTTGTCAAATGATTGTTTAAATACATTACTTTTCTTGTAATATTAGCGGTCCCCTCGACTATTGCGCATGCGTTCGCTTTGATGTGCCAGCTTTCGCGTGCCGCAGTTGATTAATTGTAAAATATTTTGTCATTTCCGGAAAAGACAATAATGTCGATAAAACTTCGGGATTAGATATTATTTAAACTAATACTAACTAATATTCTTAAAATAAATAAACAAATAAACAAATAATTATTGAATATGAACCGATTGACACCAAACTCGGTCAATATTATTCGGAACAAATACTGTCGGTAAAAAATTGGTAGTAAACATTTTCAAACTAATACTATCTAAAATTATTTAAATAAACACATAAACGAATAATTGCCAAATATGAACCAATTGGCAACAATATTGGTCAATATTGTTATTTGGGTAAAGGAACAATATTGTCGGAAAATCATGGTTACCAAATATTGTTTAAACAATGTTTGAACAATCAATCGTAAAATATGAATCGATTGACACTAAACTTGGTCAATATTATTATTTAGGTAAAGGAACAAACATCGTCGGTAATTTTTTAAATAAAATTGTTATTAAACATTATTCAAATGAAGTTTAAATAATGTTCAATAACTTTTTATGTTTAATAATGTTTAATTTAAACGAAGTTTAAATAATAAATCGTCAACTGTGAACTGATTAACACCAAACTTGGACAATATTCTTGTTTTAGGTAAAGGAACAATATTGTCAGTAAACAATTATTATTGAATAATGGTTAAAAAATGTTTGAATGATGAATTGTTAAATATGTATCGATTGACACCAAACTTCGGCAATATTGTTATTTAAGTAAAGAAAAAATATTGTCGGGAAAAAATTGTTATTAAATATTATTTAAACAATATTCCTGCCGCGACGTCAGTTCTTATACCTCTTCTAATTGGCTTAATAAATAGAAACTCACGCCTAATTTGTTTAAATAATACAAATTGAATTCTAGTTTGTTTAAGTATGAGAAGTTCAGTAATAATTCGTTTGAAAAATCAAAATTCACCACTAATTAATTTAATAAACTGAAATTGGCTTCCAATTTGTTTAAACAATAGAAATTCACTAACAATTCGTTTAAAAAATTGAAATTGAATACTTCTAATCAAGGGACCCGGTCGCGTCTCGACGCCAAGAAGCGTTATAAAGTTTTTTTTCCTATAAAAAGTTTTTTTTTCAAGTTTTCTGAAAATTATATGCATCGAGCGCTAGAAAGTATCTTTTACGCCAATATCGGGTACTTCAAAGTTCGATTCTTTTTATATCGGTGAATATTGAATAGAGAAAAAAATAAGACCACTTTTGTAACATAAATCGAGTACCAGCTTTAATATGTGATTTGACCCTTCCAATTTCGCTTACTTGTTGTCGATAAATGCTCGTGTCGCCAAAAAAAAAAAAAAAAAAGGAACCACTTTCACGATGTTTTCTTCACAATGTCCGATATTCCATGACGTCACAGGACATCGGATATTTGTAATATCTACTTTTGGGTTGTGGCAACTTTTCGTACGTGTGGCGTGCCACACAGTCAACTTCGACTTTAGCTGTGTGTTTACGACTTAACTACTAAATTGTTTAAATAACAGAACTTGACTACTAGCTAGTTTGAAAAATTAAAATTCACCATAAGTTTTGAAAGAAAAAAAATTAATTCTTATTTGTTTCAACAATAGATCTTTTCCTCAGAATTTTGTATTTTTTAAGTTATTAGTAAATTACTTTAAAAATACGAAATTCCTTCAAATAAAAGAAGTGAAATAACCCTTAAAAATACTTTTATTGTAAAAATATTACAAAAACGTCGCCAAGTAGTTTTCCCATTGAAAATTTACTCCATCCAGAGTACAAGTACTTTTAAAAAACTATCCAAAGCTATGCAATGTACAGGATTTCAAAAATAGGTAAAATCAAACAAAAAAAATAAAAGTTTTTTTCAAAAAAGTAAAAATGGTAAAACATTGGTAAAATGGTAAGACATTGTAAAAACAAAAAATTCTCAAAATTAAAAAAAAAATGTCTTTACGTGCAGTAATATCTTGGGAACGACTTATCATGTTGACAACGCTAAGAAAGTGCGACACATGTTTTTCGTCTTTCAAACATTACATTGTTTCTGATAAGACGACTCGACGTTGCAGCCAGCCTTTTCGTATGATATATCCTCTGGTAGCCATATGAGGTTGCGCGTGGTGCTCTTGAAAATAATATTTTTCAAGAGCACCTATATAAGAATACTTAAATACATATTTGTATTTAAATATTCTTCTCCTAGTGACGCATTTCGGACCCATCACAATTTACAGAATTCAAACAAAATAATCAGTGTGCTGTATATACAATGTTTCTCCGTCCACTTACAAACAATGGTTTCCATATGGGGCATTCCATGACGTCTCGATCAAGATCTAACGATAACATCTTAAATCGGCTCCATAATTTTTTATACCAAAGTACTTGTCGATAAACACATACCAAATTTTTAAAAGATTTTTTAAACACTTTTTACCTGAGACATAATTTTTAGAAATTTTTTAAAAACCTCCATTTTTTTAAATCTGAAAAAATTCTGAAAAATCTTACAAAATATAACAAAATTATTGAGCTCTACGCGAAGATGGAGATTTAATAACTGCCAAAGACAAATTTGAAAAATAAAGTAAAAGATCGGCATGCATGTTTGGGCTTGTTTGAGAATTGCCAGGATGAGAGGAGGGATTCCATGACATCTGGTTCAGAATCCGACGCTGATGTCTCTGATAGACTCCGTAATATTTTATACGAAATTACGTGTCGAAGAATACGTGTCGATTTTTTTTAGATTTTTTAAACATTTTCCACCGGAGATGTAATTTTTCGAATTAAAAAAAACCTCAATTTTTTACTTGAAAAAATGGAGAAAATTCTTATATATTATAACATTTTTAAGCTGATTTCGAAAGTGGAGTGTTCATAGGATTCAGAGACAAGAATGAAAAAAATATGAATAACTAACAAATTATTGAGATGCATTTTTTACATGAAAATGAACAATAAAGTCTTTTATAATGCGGGTAGAAAATAGTATATTTACAGAGTTACCGAGGAAAGAATATATTAAAAATAATAATATTACATATACGATCGGCACAACTGACAAATTTTTCATTTTATTATTTTACAAGTAGTCTCATTCGTAGAAACGGAATATCGGCGAGTGATGACTTTTTTTTCTATCCCTGGTATTACGCAATGCATCTGTAGTGTTTGTGGAATTCTACGAGCGCTATTAAACCTCGTCGATAAGAACTTTGTCGTGGTGTCATAGTCCATTTGCGTGGTATAAAAAAACTCGACATTGCGACTATGCACCTTGCACCATTCGTATAATGTTTTCGGGTTTAAAATTTGCTCGTCTGCTGGTAGCTGCAAACTTGCACGATAAGCAAGACGTTTAACAGTTCCGGCAAGTCCATCACACGGACCCTTGCCATTGGCAGTTGCAAAAAAATGCCATTCAGTTGCAACGCCATAGTAATCGAAATGATGGTATAAATTAATAAAATTATTACGGTCTTTGTACTGTTGTGGAGCTCCGTCGCTGAAATAAAATATTTTTTTGACCGTAGCGAAATTGGATTTCAGATATTTAATAAGTATGCTTATAAATAAATATACTGCAGTACTATCATGTTTCATACAATCTGAAAGAACGCAAATGCTTCGGTGTTCTAGTTTTCCTTCATTACGATAGTAAATAACAAATGGGTGCAAAGTGGCTTGGTCGTTGTTCCAATAAAACCCTGTGCTGCATCTTGAGCGACGAAGGCATAGTTTCGAGCAAAATCACAAATAACTAAAAACTCTCCTTCTTTCAACTGATTTTTGAGATTGGTTAAATGTGAAGATTGCTTTTTTGCTACGAAGTCATGACGAAGAAGACTTTCCAATTGTTTGCACATCTCCTCAATAAACTCATCGACTGGCAGTGTTATCGTTAATAACTTCCTTCGGTCTGTGCTCACCCATTGCTTGAATGATAATTCATCAATCGCTGATTGGTTGAAAGTTTCATGAAGGACCTGTTTAATCTTCGGTATTCCCGGGCATTAGCACACTCGCCAAAATAACAGTCAGAATTTGGATTCTCGCAAACCATTAGAGCCATGCAATCGTAAAAATTAGATAATGGTGTAGCGTTATCTTTAGTTAATTCTGCTATTGGGCAACTTTGGAATCCAGCTAGGACACAATGTTTCGGTCAAAGTTCGGCAAATTTCGAGAAACCAATCCTGATTGAAGGATTTTCTTCTTTGAAACCCTCGTATATTTTTTTTCAAATTACCAAGAACGAGTCTTTTTGTTCATGAGTCCGTACTTTTGAACCTGGATCACGGATTGATAAAAAATCTTTTTTTTTCCGGGTAGTAATCTACTGATCTCGTCCGAAGTATAAAACGATTTAACCAGATTGACCGTCTCGATCGGTATTTTGTGACCTATAACAAATAATATAGCACGTTATTGACGTGAACCGACAAATTCCATACTTTCAAAAGTACCTTTTCCAGACGGAGCTCGACTACTCATTAATCCTTTTGCATTGACTAATATTTTGGCTTGACGTGCCATGTGGTAACTAAATTCGAAGAATTTTTCCATTTTCCGCGCAGACCAGCTCAGTGGTGCCAGTGTTAGAATCGTCACTATTTGATTATAGTCGATATGTGGACTGCAAAATACTTGCTTCAATTGCGATAAAACTTCACAACCATCTAGTTCGTATGTAATATCCTGTTGAAAAATTGAAATAATTGGTATTAACTTTAAAAATACTTTGATGATTAAAAAATGTTTGGATGCCTTCAAGTAATTTTCAAAGTAAAATCGAAGCATTTTGAGTATTTTTTTGCGCATCCTAAGAGGAAGCGCAAAAACTTTGAAAAAAGTCAGTGAAAAATTGGTAATCTCATACCAAGCCTCCATTTTGCGTCCTCATATCAGAAGCTTTGTTATCGCGACAAATATTTTTATTCGAGATGTTCAATCACTAAGATTCAAACAATCACTAAGATTCAATTTGGAGCGAATCCGTTAAGAAGGGATTTATGATACTTTGAATTTTTTGAAAAATTTCTGATTTCCTTCTAATTTTCAAACTTCCCACATATTCAGACTCGGTCTACTAGTGAACCATTATTAAACAAAATTTGGTGTCGAATCTGAACTTCTTGAGGGATTCGCAATTTTAGTATTTCCAATTATTTAAAAAAAATATATTTTTGTTATAACTTTCACAATTTTTATATATCTGGTTCCAGCAGTTTGTCCCAAAATTGAATTACTACTGTACAACGTTTCGAATCAAATTTGGTATAAATCTATCGAGTCGTTGGTGAATTATGCCATTTTTAATTTGTGAAATGTCACGAAAATCCGCAAGGTTTCCGTGGAATTAGTAAACGAAATTGGCTAAAAATCAGAAATGAATGTACTTGAGCCCACAAAAAAGCTTCCTTTATAAGGAAGCAATGATTCAAGTTAAATTGCCGCAATTTTGGTCTATTAATCAAAGATTTGTTTTCTGTAGTCCGATTTATTCGTTTTTAGCACCATCGGTTCGACTTTTACTCGAGTTAAATGTGGAAGCAATATTCATTTAAAATAAAGAAATGTTTTTTTACCATATTCGATGAAATATCGCCAGGATTAGATGGTCTGTTTGACCGCCAAATTATTTCTAATTTGCTTCTTAGAGTCTGATGCACGTCATTGACTACAGCCAGAATATGCGAACCTGTCAGATGACTTATTGTTTTTAGCAATGGCAAATTTAGAGAACTCAAGACTCCATTTATTTGCTGTATAGCGACGTCAGTATCGGACAATTCACTCGCTGGGGGAGTCAAATTTTCAGTCAAGCTCAACGAAGACATACTTTCTCCTGTTAGTACTGTGACGGTGCTTCCTGGTCCTTGACGCTTCCAAACGGGACAATCGGGGAAATATAGGGCGAGGGAAAGGGGGAAATAATGCTCCAGTATTTTGTGTAGCAAGGTGGAAAAATGACTTTTAATAATAATAACTGTTCGGTGAATGGTAAATAACAAAATAATAAACAGTCTCAACAATAATCAAACAGAAAAGAAAAGTTCGCAATAACAATAATAATAACCAGTTCACAAAAAATAAGGGCAGGGGGCAAAGAATTCAGAAATAATAATAATAGAACCGGAAATAATCACTACGCAAGAAAAATAAGAAAATAGAAAATTACTCAATACCTGGGGGGGGGGGGGGGGGAAATAAGAAAATAGAAAAATAGTTAACGCTGGGCAGAATACAAAAGTCGAAAAGTAATTAATACGCGGGGGAAAATACTAAGGTCGAAAGAATAATTGCTACGCAGGGCGAAATACAAAGGTCGGACAATAATTAATACTCGGGGCAAAATACAACGGTCGGAAAATTATTAATGCTCAAAAAGAAAAAGAAAATCGAAAAAAATAATCAATAACAAAACTTACGAAAATACCATGGCTTACGGTGATTGCCGGGACGGCACTTCGCAGGGTCAATCGCAGGGAAGGGGAGGGGAGGAGGGGCTGGCCGGTGGAGATTCTACACAATGCTGGTCTTACGTTAGCAACTCATAACAAAATCTCAAAACTCGGGGAACAATCACTTATTTTAGGGCGCCAGCTACTGTATCGGTGTAGCACCGCGACTCTCGATTTAATTAATCGAGTTCAAAAAAAAAAACAAGAAAAAAGAACCAAAATCTATTGCCTTTTTCGTCACTCGGCTAGCGGGAACGGGGGAGGGAGGGGAATGAGACTTCTCAGGCCGCAGGCACTGTCCAGGGCTTCTTGACAATATTACCTCGGCACAAAAAAAAGATACAGAAAAATTTCAATAATCACAAAAAAAATAGATACGATGGAACAATTTTCGAGTCTCGGGGAAATGGGGGAAATACGCTAACGGTTGCGCGCTGTAAACCTCCGCGATCGCCACCACTCACGCGCACACGAATAATATAGCAAAATGCCGGCGCACGTGGCGGCCGGTGATCGACGGTCGAAAATAATACACTAAGAAAATCAGTTAAAATTACCAGGGGGGTGACGGGCAAATTTCCAGGGGAATGTGGGAAATGGGACTGTCAATCGGGTATAGATGCGGACATAAATGTGGGGCAATGGGGGTCACACATTGTGGACGAGCGCTCGAGCCCTGAAAAGCGTTGACAGTGCGTTACCACAATGTGCCCGTACTCTTTATGTTAAACGGGCGGCATAAGCGAAACTTATAGCCACTGTGCGCCAAGTCTGTGATCTGGCCTTCGAGGGGCTCGCGTCGATAATCTCTCTTCGGAGAGAGCAAAATGGATCCCAGGCGTTAAAACCCAGTGTGCCCATATCCGCGGGTGTGTTCTAGGAGCGATCGCATGTATTGCGAATCGTGAGTTCACGCCTGGTTTACGAGTCGCTGGTCAGCGATCTCATGGTTCGAATGTGCATGAGATTGTCTGGAAGCAGGCCCGGACGAAGCCAATCGTTCTGATGTCATCCTGATGCTTAAATCAGGTGCCCTCATCCCCGCGGGGTATCAAATAAAGGTTCTGGAATATGCCTTGTTCCGAAAGGAGTGGGCTGACCAGCTAGTCCATGTGGTTTATATATTTTTGGGGACCTACGTGTGATAGACGACGTGGTTGGTGACGCGTCCGACGAGAGAAGGGGACTCTCGCTTCGGCTTACCCCGGGTGGTTAACCAGCACCCGTAAGAGGTGTCAGTCAAAGGTATCGCAGCGGAGGTGCTTGCCAGCCGATTGCCGGTGGTCAATCGTGCGCACCTCTATTGAGGTTGGCCTCTGCGGGGCAAAATATATCGCAACATGGAAGTAGGTGGGCTTCGTTGCGTATGCTCTTAATGGGCGAGAGACCTTCGGGTCGAGCATAGAATGACGGTCTCGTGCCGGATTTCTTCACATTAGTTGTCAATCGGGTATAAATGGGGGAAGGGAAACTTAAACTGTACTCACTCAACCGATCTCTTACGCTCCTTATCGCTTACAATAATCCGTGCGATAACGTTTCAATCAATTCCTCTCGGCAAAATCCGTTCGATAGTCCTTGTTTTGCCGAGTCGTTATAAATTCCAAGCTTTGGTCCAAATCGTGTCCTTTTATCTCTGCCTCGAGTCGGTACTCTCCGGGGATGGAGTCTGAATATAACGGGGGCTTTCTGGGTCGTATAAATTCGTAACAATTAACTTAATTTCGTTCGCTCTCCTGTCACACACAATCACTCTCTCACACGCCGTGGCTCGAAGTGAAGAAAACCATGCCGTTTCCGGCTTCTTCTCCGACCTCAGGGTCGGTCTTGCAATTTGCGATTCTTCTGCGAAAATCGATTGGTCAGTCTCGGGACTAGCTTGACGGTGGGCGTCGTAATTGGCTGCGGCCGATTGCGAATATTCGTCGCGACGGAAGGCCTGTCGCGACGCTCGGCGCGCGCATCCTCGGCATCGATTGGCTTATCGATCGCCGAATATTCTCCACGCCGGGAGGTGCTGGTTCCTCGCGGCGCTCGGACGAAGTGTCGCACTGACAGCTCGGGTGGAATTTTACGGTGTTTACCCGCACGACACAGCTCGTCGGTTTACACTCGTTATTTCGAGCCGAGAGTGTGTCGTCGGGTTCCGGGCGGTCCATGACGGGTCAGACGAGTGGAATTTTCGGTGCTGTGGCCTCCAAGGGACGGACGTCGGTGTGGGAGCAGAGTATCGGTTTGTCGGAGGTTTTTTTGGAGGTTAGTGCCGGAGTGCCGTACCAGGCTGTAATTCCCGGTCGGTTGACAATGTTTGTAGGCTCGTTCTGGGCCTGGCGAGGTCAATCTGGTCGATGGTGGAGTCTTCGATGGTCTGCGAGGGGCTGTGATGGTCTTCGTTGGTCTCCGGTGAGGCTGCGACGAGCCTTCAGTGGGTTGCGAGGGCTTCGTTGAGTGAGTCGAGGGACTGACAGGGTGGCAGGGACTGAGGGTAAGTCGAGGGGGAGGGTTAACAATATTACAAGTCGTTGCTTAAATAGTAGATCCTAATTCTAGTTTATTTCCCTAGGTGAGTGGTGGCACGTCGAGCCACGTTGGGGGAAACTTGTGACGCACCACGTCACAGTACATAATGAGATTGTTGACTCGATTTGGCAATAGATTCTTCAATCAATTGTAACGTTCACTGAAGTCCCGCTCCCCCCGGAACATATGTGTTCCAAAATCAACGCGAGGAGGCCTAAGCACGCCGGTAAGGAAGAGCGCACAACGGACCGGGGCATACCTGCGGAGTCGGTAGCCATGGAACGGCCTGCCTTACCCCGAGACTCACCGCGCGCTTCGTCCACGCGGAAGTCACGCAGCAATTGCGTCAGCCGCGCGTAATCACCTGAAGCGCGGAAGAGGGACCGATTGACGTCACATTGACGTCACGCGGAACGGAAGGGGACCGGAATTCGTGCCGTGCGCACTCGGGACTCGGATATAAAAGGAGGCCCGGACGCATGGAAGAGTACTCTTGGCTGAACAGTGACTTCGCTCACTACCAAGACTCCTTCCGAACGCTAGCATCGGCGACCTTCCCTGGAGACGGGGATAACAGCTGCTGTGTAGGTTACCCCTTTACCCTAAAACAGCGCCGGCGACTTCTCGTGGAGACGTGAGAGACTGCCGCCGTCTGTTAACCCAATTTTCCTAAGGCAGCGTCCGCGACTACTCCTGGAGACGAGAGTGACTGCTGCCGTCTGTCTCCAGCCTTCTTAAAAAAAAAAAAAAAAAAAACAGCGTCGGCGACTTCTCCTGGAGACGGGAGAGACTGCTGCCGTCTGTTTCCTTGGGCAATCTTTTTCTTTATATTTTTTTTTTTGAATTTATTTCATCGCGTATGATTCTTTTCGCTAACGAATTACTTAATTTGTATTTAAATAAAACAAACCCATTGAAATTGACATTTAGCATCAATATTCGAATTTTTATTTCACAGCACCTGCCCTCACAAAATCTACAGTGAGCAAAGAACTCACATAACGGCGCATTTGGAGCAAAGTCTTGTAAGACTTCAAAAGCGATACGTTACAACTGGCGCCCAACGTGGGGCAGGTGCGCTAAAATTCGAGTTTTTAATTAGTTAAGTAAAGTCAGGAATTAGGTTAAAATTAAATTAAATTCCATTTAAAATGTCGGACGACGACAATAAAAGTATAACATCCGGAGAAGAATCTCAGGGGGAAGAGTCCGGTAAAGAAATAGATCTAAAACAAAAGAATAAGCGACGAAAGGAGAAACGGCAGGAAAAAGATCCGGAGGATGAGACTACCGCGATCAAAGATCAAGAAGAGAAAGAACAGGAGGAACAACCTGCCGATAATCCAACAGAGGAAGAAGTCCAAGAACTCCTTGACTCAGGAGTAGGAATTAATGCCGGCGATATCACGCTCCCGCACAAGGCATCCGAAGTCTTTTTGGATCCCGAACATGGGAAGTTCGGAGAGGCTATCAATCCACTCGCCCAACAAGTAAAAGGAAAATTTGGGGAGAAAAGTAAACCTCTTGCTAGTCAGGTGCAATCGAAGCGCGTACTGGCAAAATCGCGGGAATCGACGACCACCGAGGAAGTCATGCTGGACATCCGACAGGCGATCCGAGACCTCAACGTACGTATGGAGGAACAGCGACAGGAATCCAAGAACCAACGTGCCGAGATAGTGAAAACTCTCGAGCAACGAGATAAGTATCTGCTCGAAGCAGTAGACAGACGTCTCGCTGTAATTGAAATCCGGGTCATTGACAAAATGAAGATGGTACAGACCCAAGTTGCAACTGAGGTCCACAAAATTACCCGACCGCTCGAAAATAAGATCAAGGAGCTTGAAACAAAATTCGTGGACAACTCCGAAAGGATGAGCATACTGGAAGTAAACGACGCGCAGCAGCGACTCGCGCATCAGGAACTAGAAAAAAAACTGCAAGCATTGGCCAATAAACTCGAGAATAAACCGGATACCGAAAGTACCCGAATTATTAAACATCCCGATAAGATACGGGAGTGGGAGCAACAAGATGCCGACTCGATAATTGAGGAAAGAACTGTCCGGGGACGATCTAGGACGTTCATGGAATCACAAATTCGTCTAAGACCACCTACGTTCGACGGCTCGGGCAAAATGAGGCCGATGAAATTTCTGCGGGAGTTTCGGCAATACTGCGAAGTCACGCAGCCAAACCTGCCGGAATTAAAATATTTGCTCGGTCAGTGTCTCGAGAAAACAGCAAAGGAGTGGTGGCTTCTCGTCGAGGAACAGATGCACTCACTCGAGGATGTAGAGCGCAGTTTTCAACAAAGATATTGGAGCCGAGACGTCCAGAGAAAAATCCGTAGAAATCTCGAATTTGGATTTTTCGAAGAAAATAACTCGACGAGAGTCGAGTATGCTACCAGAGTGTTCGGGAGTGCACGGGATTTAATTCCTCCTCCATCCGATAAGGAAATTGTCGGATCACTGGCCCAACATTTTACGGACGAAATTCAAGCCACTATCATAGGTCGAGGATTCGAAACACTCGAGGCTCTCATACAATTCCTCGAAAAAATCGATCAAGGTGGACCAACAAACGCCCACCGAAATAAAGAAGCAAATAAAAAATCGGAGACGCAAAACAAGGCCTCAGAAAAGCCGAAACCGGCTAACACATCCGGCGTTCCGAATCAACAACCTACGCAGACGAACCAAGGGTGGGGGGGGCCGCGAACATGGAGTCGACCATATTGTAAGACACACGGGTTGAGAGGATGTTCGCAAGAAAATAAGCCACTGTTAAAGTAGTTAGAGCAATGGTGATTAATTTATTCACGAAGGTACACGGCCACATGGCGACTTTCTTTCTTCCATGCCTGTTAACGACTGGTCACTCTTGACCCACGCTCGGTCTTATCTATCGCCGAATATTCTCGATCCTTCGAGAATATTCGGCGATCGCGGCGTCGATGTTTACAGTCGATCTGTACCGACTATACGTACATACATATGTACCAGACTATATTATAAGATAACTCACAGTTTCGGCCATCCTGACCTTTCGTCCGCCCTCGGACAATAAAACAATAAAAATGACATGATACACTGTTTTGTTGCGTTACAACCTAACATATTTACACTTATGCAACACAGTTCCGTCGAGCTTATACATAACTAATTTATACTTAAACCTATGGTCGTCGTTACAGTTTTTCCTGTATTTTTTCTTTTAAGCATGTGCTTATTCTTGAAGGGATTCACGCCAAGGCTTCATATTACAGGGTTCCCACACACCTTCGTAGGGTCGCTGAGTTACAGAGCAATTGTCCACATCGCCAACAACGTAACGACCAAATCGGAGACACTTCCTAATCACATACGGTCCTTTGAAACGCGGAATTAGTTTTTTCGAGACACCCGGGGTACTCTCAAAGTTTTTTACCATGACATAGTCCCCTTCTTTGTAGTCATATGGTTCTTTACGGTGTTGATCGACGTAACCCTTATTATAGTTCTGACTCTTGACGATGTTCTCCGCGGCCTTTTCTCTCATTGTTTCCAAATCTCGGGACTCTGCCGGCGCAGCATCGTCGAGGTAGTCACTTATACCGTCTACGACTTCACCACGTTGCTTCACGCCAAAGAGAAGTTTACTCGGAGTTTCATTGGTAGTTTTATGAACCGTATTATTCAACGCATACTCTACGGTAGCAAGCGTCCGATACCAGTATTTCCCAACGGAATTATCAGTTATTTTCGCGAGCATCGGTGCCAACACCCGGTTTACTCGTTCCACCTGGCCATTGGCCCTTGGTGACGCTGTTGCCACCAACACGTGTCGAATATTATTTTCTCGAATAAACTCCTCAAATTCTCCTGACGTAAAACACGGGCCTCTGTCAGATACTAACACCCGAGGTCTACTGTAGTTTGTAAAGTACTGCGTGAGACAATCAATCGTCTCCTTGCTCGACGTTGACTTAACGGCGTACAATTTTACAAATTTAGTGAACGAGTCAACAATCACAAGCAAATGCTGCTTAAGCCTATGCTTTTCGATCGGACCACAATGATCCACATGAATCGTATGAAACGGTGTATTTCCCTTAGGAATACTGTGCAACATACCTTCGATTTTTCCGGTAGCTGGCGAAAAAGCCAGACACTTCAAGCAATCCCGAACATGGGTTTTGATTTTGTCTTTCATTGCCGGAAACCAATAATTTTGTTTAATCGCGTCTCGTACTTTGTCAGGATTCAAATGCCCCATGTCATCGTGGTACCGTCGAATCACATGACTCTCCATAGACGCAGGCACATAGAACAGTATTCGATCTTTCTTTTTCCGATAAACTATACCGTTTCTCATTTCGTACAACTTATCTTCTGATTTTTCTAGTTCGTCCCTAATAGCTACGATATCTGGGTCTTTACTCTGGCTCAACGCGAGATTTAGCTCTATCGGATTGTCTTCAACGACGTGAACTACGTTGTGTTCGCGACTTAACGCGTCGACGTGTTTCATTCGGTCACCGTTTCGGTGTTCAATCTGATAATCATAATTTTCCATCTCCAACGCCCACCGTGATATTCGCGGATTGATATCCTTTTTATTCAGCGTCATAGTGACGGAGTTGCAGTCGGTAACGATTTTGAACCTAAGACCCTGAAGGTAAATTCGGAATCTGCGCAAGGCATAGACTATTGCGAGGGTCTCCAATTCGAAACTGTGCAATTTACTTTCGCTTTCCGACGTCCGTTTTGAAAAGTACAAAACCGGATGTAACTGTTTATCAGCTTTTCTCTGAAAAAGAATCGCGCCAAACCCCAACGAACTTGCATCTGTGTGCAATTCGGTCTCATCTCGAGGGCTATAAATAGCTACGACCGGTTTGCTCACGAGCTTACTCTTCAGAGTATTGAAAGAACTGAGTTCTTTTTCTCCAAACGTAAATGGAACGTTTTTCTTGAGCAGCGCGTACAACGGGGCTGCAATAATCGAAAACCCTTGCACAAATTTCCGAAAATACGAAGCCATTCCGAGAAAAGACTGCACGCCTCGAACATTCTGAGGAATTGGAAAACGAGCAATCGCCTCCACCCCCTCGTTAGTAGGGCTAACTCCTTTTCCCGATATATGATACCCCAGGTAATTTATACTGGTTTGCAGAAGGCAACACTTGTCGACGCGAATTTCGAGTTTATTCTCAACGAACAGCTTGAAGATTTTTTCTAGCACTTCCAAGTGTTCTTCGATCGTTTTAGTCGCTACCAAGAAATCGTCCATGTACGCGACAACTTGTCCCTTCCTGATCAAGTCCGACAATACCTCATTAACATACCTTTGGAATTTTGAGGGAGCCGTTTTTAATCCAAAAGGCATTTTGACATACTCATACTGTCCAATCGGTGTTATGAAAGACGTGAGTTTTATCGATTCTTCTGCCACCGCCACGTGGTGGAAACCGTCTCGTAAATCAAGTAAACTGAAGTACCGTTTTTCATTGAGCGTATCTATCAAGTCCTCGATCAGTGGAAGGGGATAGTTATCCCGTACTAGAACTTTATTAAGCGTTCGATAATCGACGCATAATCTAAGTTCGCCCGACTTTTTTTTTACAAGAACGATGGGTGAAGCGTAGTTTGAATTGCTTTTCCGAATGACGCCCTTCGCCAACAGATTATCGATAATTCCAGTCAGTTTTTCTTTCTCATCGTACGATAAGCGACGCGGCGCGTAATGAAAAGGATTTGAATTACTTAGCTCTAGCGTGAGTGTTGCTTGAAGTTTCGGTATTTCGGGTCTTTGTGGTTTAACGTAATAATCTTCGAAAATCGTTCGAACGGTTCTACGAATTTCCATCGGTATTTCAGGATTTATATTCAACTGGTCGACCAGTTGTTTACCGTCAACATAGTCAATATTCATTATCTCGTGTGCTACGTCGTCGATTGTGTTTGTTGACATGGTGAGTTTCATATCGAACCTTCGCAACGTGTCTCGTCCGATTATGGCAGCGCTCTGCATGGTTTCATTCGGCACAACGTAAAATCTAACATTATGTCGCCGAACGCTATCAAGAGTCAAACAAACATCTATTACTCCTTTAACATCAAGTCTCGTGTTATTTATTCCTCTATACCTGTTAGACAATTCGCAACTCTTATACGTTACCGAAGGAGGAACAACGGACATCTTCAAGAAGCTAATCGGACTACCAGTATCGCACAACGCATTGAGAAAAACGGGTTGAATCTCTTCCGCTTCTTCGAACTGGAACTCGGCAATTTTCCAAAATCCATCGCTGTTCGGCGTCTCGTCGACGTTGTGGATTTCTTCAGTCTTCTTCTCCGAAGGTGGAGGCTTCGATGAGCAGCTTCTCGAAAGATGACCGGGCTCCTTGCAATTGAAACAAATTTTTTCCTTCTGTTTCTCCTTGCAATCAACAGCGATGTGGCCGAAAAGGTTACAATTGTAACAGCGTATAGCCTCAGGGTGAGCCTTCGTTTCTGTGTTTTTCTGTCGACTAGCCGTGGACTTTGGATCACCTTTGTCTCGTCTTGTCGGTGAAGTCCTCCTTTCAGGTCGGAGGGTAATGTTTTCAAAGGCTTCGAGGATTTCTTCCACAGTGCTAAATCTTTGCATGCGTGCTTGGTTACGCATGCTCGGAACCGGTATCCCTTCGATCAAGTGTCCCACCATCTCTTCATTATCGACGGAAACTTTGTTACCGAGGATAATCTTGTCGTGCGTATAATCACTGAAAGTCTCATCTGACTTCCATACCCGAGTCTCAAACTGACGGCGTCGAGTTACGCGATCCACGGGAAAATCAAACATCGATTTTAATTCACCCAGGAGAGTGTCTATGTCCATATCGATATAGTCTGGCTTCGATTGAAACCACCGTTGAGCTTTACCTTTAAGCCTCGATGCGATCAAAATTCGCGTAGAATTTTCATCTAGATTATATGTAGTCTTTAACAACCGCACCTGTTTCTCCCAGTTTTTATATGCATCGTTTTTACCGTCAAAATCAGCGAGTAAATCGCGTACCTTCGATACACTAAACTCCGGCCGCGGACGCTCTCCTTGAACCAAATGTTCTTGATTAGATTGCTGACGCAAAAAATCATTTTCTCGTCGGGAAAGCTCCAACTCTCGAGCAGCCAGTGTCGACTCACGACGCATAAACTCCAATTCTCTCCGTAAAGCATCACATTCTGCTTCCGTTGAACCTTTACCTCGAGTGTGCACATCGTCATCGTGATGATCATCATCACCCTCCTCTGACCCATTTTCTACTAGAAGATTATCACTCACTGCACCCAACTGATCCATCCAAGTGCCAGCCGGATCAAAATTTTTTAAACGAGCAACGAGTTCTCGTTTCGTTCCCGATACTTTCAGATTATTTTTCGCCAAAACGTCTTTCAAGACTACCGCCTTAAACGAAAACGGATCCATGATTACAGACTCGTCACACGACTCCGTTTACCCAACCGACGTAGGCAAAACGCTTCGGAAATCTCAACGGTCTCGACCAACTCGCAGCACACGCACATAAGAGAAAGTACTGTCTCACGAAAGTTCACCCACACGGCGAAACTTCCAAACACGGACGTTCACCCACAGAATGTCCAACGTTGAATAGTACATTACAGATACTATTACGTCACGAAATTTGTAAAATCCCACTCGATTTCCACAAAATCTACAATAGTAAAAAGCGTTCCCGAATGCTAGCAAACGGTCTGTAACTACCCGTTCCTTCAAAGCACAGCATATTCTGATTTTTGTTTCTTTTTACGATATCACCATGTGGCTTAACCTTACTCCGAAATGTCCTCTCCTCGTAGTTTTGCGGGCATTCTTTTACTGAACGCAGGTCTACCGCACGAAAACACACTACGACACTATGTTCAATTTTGTTTCACCCTCGTTACCAACCGCCATGTCCGTACCGTGGTCGAGCTGCGACCTCGCCATTTCCGAAAACTATTTTAAACGTAAATTCATGGGCTACTGATGGTATAATCCCACTTCTGAAACTGTAAGACACACGGGTTGAGAGGATGTTCGCAAGAAAATAAGCCACTGTTAAAGTAGTTAGAGCAATGGTGATTAATTTATTCACGAAGGTACACGGCCACATGGCGACTTTCTTTCTTCCATGCCTGTTAACGACTGGTCACTCTTGACCCACGCTCGGTCTTATCTATCGCCGAATATTCTCGATCCTTCGAGAATATTCGGCGATCGCGGCGTCGATGTTTACAGTCGATCTGTACCGACTATACGTACATACATATGTACCAGACTATATTATAAGATAACTCACAATATAATGCCGGGGAACGGCCCCAAAATCAAACTGCTCCCCCAAAACCAAATAATACGGTCCAAGCGTTAAAAACGCAGAAGGATTTAGAGAAGCCTAGTACATCGGCGGCGGGAAACGCATAGCCGTTGTACCCGTCCCGGCGAGCAAAAATTTAGTAAACGACAGGCGGTGTACAACGGAAAAACGAATTAAACATGAAGAAGAAGAGAGAAAAGGGATCCCGATAAATACGATTTTCTCCGACACACGAGAATTTTTGATGGGGGACCAAATTAACGAGGAAAAATTCCCGTTAGTAGAGTGTCCAGAAATTTATGCAAAGATAGAGGGAATCCCGGTCACCGTGCTGGTAGATAGCGGTGCAAAAGTCACTGCGATATCCGAAGAATTCTTCGTGGAGAATCGGGAAGTTTTTAAGAACTGTCCCATTCTCCCGGTGACCGGGGTTACTGTAAAGGGGGCAGTCAAAGGACGACCCTGCAAAATAAATAAACAAATAATGGCGACCACGGAAATCGGGAAGATCCGCATCTACGTAAGATATTTGGTCATTCCAGGACTAATCCGGGATGCACTTTTCGGAGTCGACACCCTACATCCTCTAAGAAGCCTTATCGACCTCGAGAATGAGACTCTCAAGGTTAAATATAACGAGCTTACTGACACAGTACCGACAAACACCGTACAGAAAGAGGAAGAAAAATATGGGTCGATCGAATCAACGAAGGAAACGACTACAAAAGGTCAGGAAGAAGTTAAAAGAGGAGCAATAAAAAAGGAAAAAAAATGCTAACAAAATCGGTGCCAGAAAAAAAAAAATCAAAAAAAAATCAAGCAAGCTCCCGAGGAGGTAGCAATCGAGCATATGACGAACAGCCAAAATAACGAGAACGAAATTACCATCGAGGAAATCGACACCGTGGTAGATGAGGCAAATCTAACGACAGCGGAACAAAAGGAAAAGCTGCGTCAGACACTGTGGAAATACCGAGACGTGTTCCGTAAAACACCTGGTAGAATACGAGTATACGAACATCGGCTCGAAGTTACGACTGATACCCCGATAGTCGCGCATTCGTACCCGATACCCATGCTATATAAGGAAAAAGTAGACCGAGAAATCGAAAAATTATTAGAGTTGAATATTATTCAACGATCTACAAGCGCGTGGGTAAATCCTCTGACGGTCGTCGATAAGAAAGATGGCACTGTTCGGCTTTGTTTGGATGCAAGGAAACTCAATCAGGTTTTAGCGAATGACCATGAGTGCACTCCAAACACCGAGGAGATCTTTCAGCGATGCCATGCTGTTAAAGTCATGACTAGCCTTGATTTAACAAATAGTTTCTGGCAGGTTCCGTTGCACCCGGACTCACGAAAATACACGGCGTTCAGACACAGGGGCCGAGTATACGAGTTCGTGGTGACTCCATTTGGACTTAAGACTAGCACTTCGAGCCTGCTGCGAGCTCTCGATATTGTGCTAAGGAACGTCGGAGAAAATGTGATAAATTTCGTCGACGATCTCCTGTGCGTCTCGAACAATTTCCAAGAGCACATGGCACATCTCGAGGCACTCCTCGAAAGACTTGCCAAACATGGAATGACATTAAAGTTACGGAAGGCACAGTTTTTCCGTAACGAAATAGACTTCCTCGGACATATAATTACTACGGAAGGGATTAAACCACAACCCGAGAAGGTGAAGGCAATTCATGATTTCCCGGCGCCGAGGAACTTGAAACAACTTCGAGGATTTCTCGGTTTAATCAATTACTATACAAAATTCACAAATCGACATGCCGAGGAAACCCTCCCGCTTCTCGAGTTACTCCATAAAGGGGTGAAATGGAGATGGGAGGAGGCCGAAAAAATCGCTTTTGATCGAATAAAAAAGTTATTTATCGAAAAGGTTCTCCTCAAACACCCGGACCCCTCAAAGGGGTATATTTTACAGACCGATGCAAGCAATTACGCTCTCGGAGGCACCTTGGCACAAAAAGATGCCAATGGTGAGCTCGGAGTGGTGGTATTTGCCAGCCGAACGCTCAAGGGAGCCGAGTTCGCATATACCACCACGGAGAAAGAATTACTCGCGATAGTATGGACACTAAAAAAGTTTAGGACATACGTGTACGGAGCAAAAGTGACAGTAATCACTGATCACAAAGCCGTAATATTCCTAAGGAATTGCCAACTCCTTAACGATCGACTAACAAGATGGGTTTTGGCAATTCAGGATTACGATTTAACTTTCGAGCACTGCCCGGGGGTAAGAAACATCGTCGCCGATGTGTTGAGCCGTGCTCAACCCCCGGGGGTAGGTGAAAAAAAGGGGAAAGAAATGATCATCGCAGCGCTACTCGCAAAGAAACCCCCTCGACATATCATGGAAGGAGTACGGATGTTAGCCCGATGGCAAAGACAAGATGAACGATTAGCAAAAATCATTGTAGAAGTGACGGACGATGACCCGAAATATCGATTCCAAGATGAAGTTCTTATAAGGGTTTACCCATCCGGGGAAGAAAAAAATCATGATTCCTAAACCATTCATAGACGATCTCGTGTGGTACACTCACGAAAGCTATGGGCATGTAGGAGCCAAGAAAGTATGGAAGATTCTCCAGGAAGACTTCGCATACCCGCGGTTTTATCACGTGGTACGTAGCTTACTGACAACGTGCGACTCATGTCAGCGTAACAAACATCCGAATCAACATTCATACGCGGCACAACAAAATCTGACTCCGGAAGGCCCGGGAGATTTAGTCTCGATTGACTTTTATGGACCTCTGCCCACTGGAGCGGGAGGCATGAAATATCTGCTCGTCACAATAGACGCATTTTCAAAATACGTTGTCCTCTATCCGCTAAAAACCGCTACGGCCACCACGACACTAAATAAGATCCTAAAAGATTACATTCCAACGTATGGAAAGCCAAAGAGTCTACAGTTCGATCATGGAACGCAGTTTACATCAAGAAAATGGCTTGAAGCGTTAGAAAGAGAGAATATACAGCCGATTTTCTCCTCAATCCGACACCCGCAAAGGAATATAGTCGAGAGAGTCAATCGCGAATTAGGACGATTTTTTCGCTCATTAATAACCGGCAGACACTCTTCCTGGGTCAAGTGGGTTAAAATTATACAAAATTGTATAAATGAAACTCACCACGAGACAACGGAGTTTACTCCAGTCGAGCTACAGCTAAATAAAAAACCGGTGCGCTTTTGGAGACAATGGCTCCAAACGCTCAGCGATTTAAACAGTGAGAATGATGAAATTTATGAGCAAAAGTTAATGCTCGCCGCCGAACGAATCAAAAGAAAGGGCCGATCCCGAGCGAAAAGATTCGATAATTCTCACAAATTGACACGATTTAACGCAGGAGATTTAGTTCTTGCAAAAGCATGCAATGTTAGCGACCCGGCTAACAAAATGATAGCAAAATTTTTTTCGATTTACGAAGGGCCATACCGCATAAAAAAACAAATCGCGGCAGCTACGTACATCCTCGAGGGATTAACTAATGGGATCGAAAGAGGAATGTACCACGCTGGAAACTTAATCAAATATTTCCCGCGTGCTACGACACCAAATGATGATTCGGGAGCAAACTAAAGCGCTCGAGCTACGAAGAAAGGAGAATTGGCGAAGAAAAAAAAAAAAAAAAAAAAAAAATTAGGGAAGGGAGAGAAAGGAGAGGTAGAGAAAATATAGCTATAAGGTTTAAGTAGGAATAGAGATAAGAAACACAAAGGTGTCGAGCCAGTCGATCACTGAACGTCGAAACCTCAACACGTGCGAAAATGGAGATACCAACGCAAACCGAGAGATATTTTGGTAAAAGGCATTTTGGATGCCAAACAGGAGAAAGAGGCGAGTGGGAAATCGTCGGGGCACCATCCAACGACGGGCGGATATTATTTCCTCGTGAATGGGAAACTCATAAACGACGAAGACAAATTTCCATCAAAGGAGGAAGTACACAAACTCCCAGACCTACAAAAAAGGACAGAGCGGCACAAACCGAAGAAAAGAATTTTGGCTATCCCGAGATACATAAAATCCTCCAGGAGGTAACAACGATACCGGCCATGTTATCTCCACTACCCGAGAGCGATGACGAGAAACTCACCGAGATCAGCGACGAAAACATCAAGGCATGGATGCCCGGGGAAATGAAAAAAGAAAAAAGAAACGAGGCCCAACGACGAGGAACTACGGAGGACAATATTCGAGTCAAAATGCGAACAAGGAAGACTAGAGTACTCGTGGAAACACCAGGGAAAATAAAAACTTTCGGACGGAAACAAGAAAGGAAGAAGCAGCAGATAGCGAGGCTGTTTGGTTTCGAATAAAAAAAATATATATAAAAATAAAATAAAAAATTAATAAAAAAAAAAAAAATAATAATAAAAATAAAAATTTAAATAAAAAAAAAAGGGTTAAGAGAGATTTTTTTTTGAAATTTTTTTTTTGAGATAAAAGGGGAGCACAATCCCCGCAGAGAAGAAATACAGGGGAGAGGAGAGCAGGTGGGTGAATACTGGACAAATTCACCCAGAACGGGTCATATGACCAAGTGTCCAGTCATATGACGGGGCCCCGCGGTAACCTCAGCCGGCCCTGACTGGCGCTGCCTACACTACCCGCGAGCAACGCGGCAGGAAGACGCCGGGCGGCGACGCCATTACTCCGACGACACGTGCAGTGACAGCAGTACATAAAAGTAACAAAAAAAAAAGGGAAAAAGGGGTAGTATGGGTGCAGTAAGCAAAAAAAATGTGGGACCCGCTAAAGGATGGGAGCGTCGAATGACTGAGGCACTGGACAGCCTACCATGGAGCCCAATAGAAATGGAATTCAATAAGGAGTATTTCCATGGCCACATCCTTCGTGTCTCCTCAGCAAACAAAATTGGTGTCACCACACCAGGATTGTGCAAACAGATAAAGAACATCCAGCGAGAACTCACCGAAGAGATGGAGAAGGCAACGGCCACCCAAGAGAACATCAAGATCGGAGAAATGTACGCCATACGAGTGGCCGCACAGATGTACCGAGCCAGATGCATCAAGGAGCTCGGGAATGACCGATTTTTGCTTTTCATGGGTGATTTTATGTACTATGTAGAAGCTCCGAAAGGCAAGATTTTTCTGCTGCCTGAAAAATATCATGCTGCACCATGGAGAACGATTGAATGTCGGATGTGGAATCTCACTCCCATCCCCGAGAAATGGAGTGAACAAGCGCAAGAAATCGTTCATCAACACATTCGCGGCTCAATCCAAATCATAAAGCCCCGACACCAGTTTGAAAGGGGGAGGATCCCTGAAGTCGAGATCCAGCTATGCGAGGGGGCCACGAAACAACACGATCTCCGAGAATGGCTCATTGCAGAGGGTTTTGCACGACGAGGTGCCGAACCAAAGGAGCCATCACGCCACTACCAGCTGACATCCCACGAGCCTTCGGAAGCAGACACTACCGAAGACACAGAGGCTGACTTCAGAAACTCAAGGAAGGCCAAAAGGAGCACAACCGAAACAAGTGCATACATCGCTGGTGAAAAAAAAATCCGAAAGAAGAAGCCAAAGAAAAGGGCGCACCCCAAAAGAGGCGCGTCTGGAAAAAGAATAAAAAAAAAGAACGAGAGGGAATAGAGAACATTTTTTTTTAGTGTTTTCATTTAAACTGAAACGTTGCAGATTTTTCTTTTACTTTATGTTTACCATTATACTTTAAGGATATCCACCTCTCTATATATCTGTTTCTTTTTGTTGTTGTTATTTTATATATAGATATATATATATATATATATAGGGGAGCGAAGGGGGTAATTAATACACGATAAGTTTCTCTCATGATAGTTCGCCACTCGAACAGACTCTAAGGGCAAATCATACATGATCTATTTTTTTATCTACATATATGTCTGTTAGGGCCAAGCAGGAACCGACGCATAGCTCATAGACGTCGTCATGCTTCAGGAGTCACAGTATTATTAGTTTTGTAGAAACGAAAGGGAAGGAGAGAAAATACCTCTGAATCAGTGAGATAAAAAAAAGTCCTCGATTTATTTTTATTAGTATCTGTAAATTTTTTTTTTATATATTCTGCGGACCCTTTGAGGATTACCCAAGGCTAGTGTAAATACTACCTATCCGAAGGACAATAAAAGAGAACATAATTTGTTATAAATTAACGAAGATTCTATTTACTTCATATAGATTTTTCTTTGTATCCAGTAGGCTCGGAGGATGCCCAGCGATAAGAATCCTCAATATACACATTTTTTTTTTCTCTTCTCTTGTTTTTTTTTTTTTTGTTTTGAATGTTACAGATGAAACAAAAGCTCCGTTTCACGCACGCTTTAGTTTGGGGGGGCGTTGTAACGTTCACTGAAGTCCCGCTCCCCCCGGAACATATGTGTTCCAAAATCAACGCGAGGAGGCCTAAGCACGCCGGTAAGGAAGAGCGCACAACGGACCGGGGCATACCTGCGGAGTCGGTAGCCATGGAACGGCCTGCCTTACCCCGAGACTCACCGCGCGCTTCGTCCACGCGGAAGTCACGCAGCAATTGCGTCAGCCGCGCGTAATCACCTGAAGCGCGGAAGAGGGACCGATTGACGTCACATTGACGTCACGCGGAACGGAAGGGGACCGGAATTCGTGCCGTGCGCACTCGGGACTCGGATATAAAAGGAGGCCCGGACGCATGGAAGAGTACTCTTGGCTGAACAGTGACTTCGCTCACTACCAAGACTCCTTCCGAACGCTAGCATCGGCGACCTTCCCTGGAGACGGGGATAACAGCTGCTGTGTAGGTTACCCCTTTACCCTAAAACAGCGCCGGCGACTTCTCGTGGAGACGTGAGAGACTGCCGCCGTCTGTTAACCCAATTTTCCTAAGGCAGCGTCGGCGACTACTCCTGGAGACGAGAGTGACTGCTGCCGTCTGTCTCCAGCCTTCTTTAAAAAAAAAAAAAAAAAAACAGCGTCGGCGACTTCTCCTGGAGACGGGAGAGACTGCTGCCGTCTGTTTCCTTGGGCAATCTTTTTCTTTATATTTTTTTTTTTTGAATTTATTTCATCGCGTATGATTCTTTTCGCTAACGAATTACTTAATTTGTATTTAAATAAAACAAACCCATTGAAATTGACATTTAGCATCAATATTCGAATTTTTATTTCACAGCACCTGCCCTCACAAAATCTACAGTGAGCAAAGAACTCACATAACGGCGCATTTGGAGCAAAGTCTTGTAAGACTTCAAAAGCGATACGTTACACAATTTATCAACAGATTCTTGACTTCGCGTTGAAGCGGATTCTTGATTCTGCTGTGAGGACGTTGCAGGCTCGATGGTCTCCTCATAATTCAATTCGTTTGCCGTAGAACCTTCATCATTGTCCAATTCGATGTCTTGCACTTTGCTGTCTTCAGAATTTTCAGAATTATTCTTTCTATGTCCTTTCACGCTGTATGGATTACAACACCGCGCGAATTGTACAAACGTAGACTTCATTGTCAATACTTTTCAATCTGAATACACCATAGTTTACAGAACCCAGTTGTACACGGCACTGTAACGACGGGAAAAAACTGGTTGAATGTTTGTACTGTCTTGTGTCCACGGGAACTCAATTTTATTTATCCGAGCCTCCGGTTGGATCGCCGAGACGAACGAGTGCGTAACGACGCCGCGAGACAATCCACGATACCGCGTGGTCGACGAGTCGATCGAGCGAATTATTCGAGCGATGCGTGACTCGAAGAGCCGAACGTATGAGCGAAAATCACAATAAGTAACTCCTGATTAACGAGGGACAGAATGAGCAGACTGAATATCGCGAGATGCACCGAAAAATAACGAAAAGCTAATGAGCGAAACGAGCGTCGAACCGTTGAGCTTCGCGGCCATTAATGTCATATCGAACGGAGATCGGGCGTCGTCGTTGACGACGGTGCAGCTGCGCGTGCGCGACGGAGGTACTGCCGAGCAGCAGTCGTCGGCGAAGCGTCGAGGCTGCGCTAGCGGCACGGTTCTTCAACAATATTCATGACATCGTTATTCTGACAATTCACTTTTTTACCTTGTGACGAGGCGTTAATCGGCTCTCCCAATCACCGGGTAGCTCCCGAGCGTTAGAGCATCGACGCTCGAGTTGTATTCGTATAAAAAATTATGGAGTGGATCTGACATCTCTTCGCCAGATCCTGATGCAGATGTCATAGAATGCCCCTGATATTAGTTTAATATAGTCATCGCCCCGCCATTTTGATAATATCACTTTTTCGATCTATATTATAAGGAACTGTTTTGTTCATTTTTAGACCAAACATGCATTCCTATCTTTTATTTTATTTTAAAAATTATTTTTAAAATTTGTCTTTCGTAGTTATGAAAACTCCATCTTCGCATAGAACTCAAAAATTTTGTTATATTTTATAAGATTTTTCAGAATTTTTTCAGATTTTAAAAAATGGAGGTTTTTAAAAAATTTATGAAAATTATACCTCAGGTAAAAAGTGGTTAAAAAATCTAAAAAAAATTTGGTATGTGTTTTTCGACAAGAACTTTTGAATAAAAAATTATGGAGCCGATTTAAAATGTCATCGTCAGATCTTGATCGAGACGTCATGGAATGCCCCATATATATATCAGGAAAGGTCTCAAGTTTTGGCTACTCATTCGTAGTTTTGTCTCCATGTCAGTACGTTGTCAGCTACCGAACAATCGCAGGCAATGTAAAACTAGAGTACGACATTTGTGTGTGAGTTCCATAGTGTGCCATTAGAATGGCAGAGTCCACCAGTGCGGTGAAAGCCCGACGGGGGCGACCACCGAAAATAGATCGTGCATTACTCATAAAAGTTTTATTGAGTCGAAAATCAGATGTGCTTTGGCCTGATGGAAAGCCCGTGTCAAAGATCGAACCCGTTTGGGAAGAAATGTTAATCGCCTTGGAACAAAAAGTTACGGCTGCAACATTGTATAGCTTTGTTACAGATGATAAGGACGATGTTAAGAATAAACTTTGAGGGCGCGAAAAAAAGAAAACACGTATTGTGCCGGTGGATACCAATGTAAGTACAGATAATTCAGAATGAGATCACACTGGTACATCATTCGACACTAGCGTGGAACCTGGCTTGCGACAGTTCAGACTTTCGATATCGAAGAAAGACTATACTGATGCTTTACTTTGCGAAAAGACGCACCGCCGTGTGGAAAATGATCGGCGCAAAGAATATGTCCGAAAATACACTTCGTTAAAATCGGGACATCGGCAGGAATATCTAACGAACACACTATGGCAGGTCGAACGAATAAAGTGTGGATTTAATTTTCGTTCACCACAATTATCGTGGGATGGAACTCAAGGAAGTTTTCATGGAACTTGTCATTGCGGGTCTATTATAGAAATTACCCTTATGCAGGGGTGTGCGAATGGCCACCTCATCAACGCAGAGTGTCGATATTCTCCAGGAACTGGAAAATGTGACAAACGTTACTTACGTCAACCTATGAGAGAAGAAGTGGCTCAAACTTAGCGCACCACATCGGCTTGCGTATATCAAGCAAATCTAGCAAAAAAAAAAAAAACAATGAAACCTGGCGACCCAGAGTCGGGCACCTTATATAAAACATCGGTGATGAATAAGGCAAAACACGAATCGGATATGAAGAAGTATCATGACCCCGAGGCATTTGCCTCTCTCGTGATTTTAAAACGGAAAATCCGGAAGTTAAATTTACATGCGATGGGGTACGATCCATCCTTTCTGTTATATTGGACGAATTATCAAGTTCATGTTTACCGGTTGTACGCAAAAAATTGTCATCCGACGATATAAATTGATGCTACCAGGAGTATTGTGCAAAAACTGACTATAGACAACTATAAAACGAAGCACATTTTTGTTGTATGTAGCCGTGGTCAACTGCCATTTGGGACAATTTCCGGTCACCCAAATGTTATCAGAACGGCATGATACTATCACTATTCATATGTGGCTAGAAAGGTGGTTACAAGCCGGTGTGCCAGCTCCCAAAGAAGTGATCAGTGATAGTTGCAAAGCGTTATTAAGTGCAATAGTTCGTACATTTTCGGTGTACTAAACTATAGAAGAATATGCAGACTGTAATATAAAACTGTTCTCCCGAGGTGCTATGTTCGATTGGACGTTGCACACTTCATAAAGATGTAAGTCAATTTTTTGGTTAACACGACGAACAGAGTGCGTGTTTTTTACTTATCGGCTATTGGACAATTGATCATGGCAAGAACGGTTGAAATTGCCGCAGACATTGTAAGATCGATTCTAATAGTAACACAGAGTCAAAGTGAAGGCAACGATCCACGCACAGGCGAACCAATCCCGTGTGAAATTGAAAAAAAGAGACTACAGCAATGGATACCTCATAATACTGGTATGTATTATTTTTCATACGTATTAATAACGAAGTTGTGCAATTGATCGAAGTGTACTTCAAGTACTGGATCAGACTATAGAAAGTACTTGAAGTACCAAGTGCATTTTGCATTTGAGTATAATTTTATGAATATTCAGATAAATTCTGTCAAATGGTACAAGATGTGTTGCCCTATTGATAAAGAATCGGAAGGTAAAATCCGGAAATTATGTCTATTTATAAGCTTTAAACGTACACTGACGTGACGAAGGTACACTGACTTCAACGATACTGGTTAAAAAAAAGCACAAAGTATTTGTACATGGTTTCCTCATTCATTACAATTTTGCGAATTGCATTCTTTATGAAAAAATTCGTTCATCGATTGTTGGCTTCATCGAAGAGGAAACCTTTTCATGATTTTTAATTCGGACTTTAATGTAAAGATATTCAGAATGTTCTAAAATGTCGAAGAACTACATTCAGAAAATGCGTGTGCGTGTGCGTGTGCGTGTGCGTGTGCGTGTGCGTGTGCGTGTGCGTGTGCGTGTGCGTGTGCGTGTGCGTGTGCGTGTGCGTGTGCGTGTGCGTGTGCGTGTGCGTGTGCGTGTGCGTGTGCGTGTGCGTGTGCGTGTGCGTGTGCGTGTGCGTGTGCGTGTGCGTGTGCGTGTGCGTGTGCGTGTGCGTGTGCGTGTGCGTGTGCGTGTGCGTGTGCGTGTGCGTGTGCGTGTGCGTGTGCGTGTGCGTGTGCGTGTGCGTGTGCGTGTGCGTGTGCGTGTGCGTGTGCGTGTGCGTGTGCGTGTGCGTGTGCGTGTGCGTGTGCGTGTGCGTGTGCGTGTGCGTGTGCGTGTGCGTGTGCGTGTGCGTGTGCGTGTGCGTGTGCGTGTGCGTGTGCGTGTGCGTGTGCGTGTGCGTGTGCGTGTGCGTGTGCGTCTGCGTCTGCGTCTGCGTGTGCGTGTGCGTGTGCGTGTGCGTGTGCGTGTGCGCGTGCGTGTGCGCGTGCGCGTGCGCGTGCGCGTGCGCGTGCGGACACAGTTTAAACCAGAAATCAAAAAACGCAAGAAAAATAAAAAAGGAACTTCAATGGAAAAGCAAAATGAGGTGGACATCGAAGACGATAGAGAAGAAGGTGATGGAGAAGAAGTGGACGACGAAGAAGCCGAAGAAACCGCTAATGCAAGAAATCCAACCCTTTTCGATGATACTGTCACTGAAAACTCGTGGAAAAAATGGGGTAATGACTTAAATGAACAGGCCAAAAGAAGATGCAAAATTGAAGGAGATAGGGACAATGCACATTATATGCCTAAATTAGCAAATAGGCTTTTGAAAGATATTCGCTGGCTGCCACTTTGGTCCTGTATCCTCAGAGACAAATACGGTTATGGCCGCATGTCTGCAAGTAGTTCACCGTGAGAAAGCGATTTTAATTAAGAAAAAACTCATTTGCTCAAAAAACGTAAACCCGTCAGAATAGATGAGTTTGTCGAATTACAAATCGCCAACATAGAAGGACGCATGACTATTGCCGATTCTAAAACAATTGGTACGTATTATTTGTCTCTTTCGTCTAATCGCAACATTATGTAATTTTATTATGAACTTTGCAGATGCTTCGACGGACATTAACGATGGTATCGATACGTCCGGCAAACAAATGATCGAAGAAGATGAACAGGAACTCGACGATACGATATCTTGGTTAGCAACTGCCATAAATAATTCGGTCGAAAATTCTCACCTTCGAAAAAAAGATCTCACCTTCGAAGCCCGAATCTAAAACGTTCACTGGAGATGTTGATCTACGCGAAGAAGAGCAAACAGATTCCAATGGTGCAATAGTGTCCATTAACAGCACCGTGGAAAGTAACAGCGCACACGCACAAACCGGATCCGACGATGAGAGCGACTGTGCCTTCCACGATAACCATGTGACGATGAGTTGCGAAAAAAACGAAACAGAGGATAGGAAAATACAGCGTCACATAAAAAAGAATTACTTAAAGAACAAGACTGTATGTCAACTATGTCTAGACATGGATGTTGAGCGTATTTTAGCTTCAAGAGAAGAGGAAGATTAGGGCGGCAAAACATCTGTGATAGTCGGGTTGGTCGAGGAGTTATGAATTATTGTGTGAATGCAGATTAAAGGTGAATGACGACTGTGGCACTTTATTGTCTAAGTATTCGGAGAGCGTAACGTCTTAAAAGAACGGGGACTGATGATGAACTGCATAAAGGGCCTGACGAAAGCGGGGCCCTCGCCTATTGCTGCGCGCGACAAGGTATTTCTACGCGCGATATGACGGCCGCGGCTCACGCGCGGCGGGTGCAGCGGCTGGACTGCTGCCGTGAGAGCGTTCGCGTTCGCACGGAAGGTGCTGACGTTAGAAAGATTAGCAAGAATTTAGATAAAATGTCAACTTGAGTTTCCTGTGCTAAAATACTATAAGGGACCGTCACACTCCCCCTCTTACAAAAAGAGCGATGCTCCGCATCGGATATGGTTGTTTACAACTTTTTTTTTGTGTGAGTCTATACAATGAGATGATTTTTGGTTTGCTTATGGGTCTGTTTTTTATGCATTTTTCACTGTGTATGTGTGTGTCGTCAAAATAGTCATTTTTCCTTGGATCCCATTTCTGTGTCGTTCGGTTCTTCCCTTTATTCGGGTTGTTAAGGATGATTACTATTTGTTCCGTCCAAATGTCCTTGCTATGTTCGTCTAAGGGATAGATGTCCTAAATCTGAAACTGGCTATTGTTCATTAGCATTTGTGTTAGTGGAATTGGTTGTGTTATAGGGGATCGGTCGGGTTTATGATAAAATATATATATATTATTTTATAAAAAAAAATTTTATACTAGGAAAGGTTTCACGTTGATTTTCCAGGTTTTGTGAGATTCGATAAACTGATGTTGGTTGTGCCTTTTTGTATTTACTGTTTAGTCCTTTATCTGAGGTATTATTTTTTTTTTCGTATCCTGTAACCTTTTGTGTATAATGCATCCTGGTAGTTAGCGAAAGAATAACAATTGCTTAATTTCATTTCCTGAAACATTTTCTAAAAGCTTTATTAGTGTTGGCGTTAGTGGGTAAGATATGTTACAATGGAGGTGGTTCCTTGGTTTAGGATAGGTGGCATTGGTTCTGAAACTTTTTTTTTTTTTTTTTTTTTAATAGGGGAGAGAAGGAGAAAAAAATGTTTATATAAGACATATTTTTTTATTTAAGATGAGTAATATATTGACCGGTTTCAAAGAGAAGAGAAAAAAACGAAACAAATAGTCCACTGGTGGTACGGCTTCTTGCCGTAGAAGACAACAAAAAAAAGGAAAAATGTCGATTTCCGGTTCGTCTTACAAAACAAGGCTGCTACGCAGCGTGTGTCGCCGCGCTCTTGTTTTCCGCTCTTTTTATATATATATATATATATATTGAGATGGTATCATAGAGCCATGCTCCCCTCCGTACCGACCCGCGGAGCGATCCCGCGGATATCGACCCGCCGATCGAGCCGCCGAAACGTCGTGCACACGGCCGCTGACCGAGCCGCCGAAACGCCGCGTGCGTCACAGACGCACGGGAAGGGCCGCGAGCAGAACCGTGTGCAAAACCGCGGACCGGTATAAATGCCGGTGCCGAAAGCCAGAGGGACTCTTGATCGGACAGCTCGCCAGATCAGAAGCCTCTCTAACCCATGCACGGCTGCTAGCACGTGAACTTGGCACGAGATTAATTGAAAAAGGGAACTTCTGCTGGAATAGACCCTGAAAATTAAAATTCATTAGATTTCTACTAAAGCCTGGCTTTAGTGGACAGAATCACGTCGCTAAGAAGAAATGAGGACGAGTCCGCCACCAAGCGGGATTTCATCGGAGCAATTGACAAGGCGGACGAGCCGGAAGAGCCCACCCTTTGAATATAACCCGTGTGTTTCTGTTGGAACGACTTGAGTAAATTAATATTTTTTTTTAGCTTTCCGAAACCCAGCGCCGGCGACTGCCTTTGGAGACATTGGCGACAGCTTTCGTCTGGGTTACCCTCTCCTTAAAAACGAGCGCCGGCAACTGCTTTGGGAGACCTTAGCGAACGCTTTCGTCTCCGTTTTTCCCTTCTAACACGAGCGCCGGCAACTACCCTGGGAGACCTCGGTGACCGCTTTCGTCTCGTCTCTTTCTCGTTAGGGATAAAGTTAAAACGAAATAGCATTGTGCTCACACAACCTATCACTCCACGACAGCGCCGGCGACCTCCTTTGGAGACATCGGTAACCGCTTTCGTCTCGTGGTGGACTGATAAGGTTTCGAGTTTCGTAGAATCATTAAAAGAACGACGGATCACCCCATGACAGCGCCGGCAAACGCCTTTGGAGACATCGGCATCCGCTTTCGTCTCGTCGCGGGCTGATCACGATCGTCCCGAAAACAAAATAACCCATAGAGTCGTTTAATCCGCGGAAGTCACATCTTCAACAGAAACCACGGACCAAAAAGACAACCCTTAAAGGAATATCAATCTAAGTGTAGCTCTTACAAAAAAAAAAATAATAATAAAATAAAATAAAATAAAAGAATAAAGGGATTCAACCAAAAATTATTCAACGAGTTATTTTCTTTGCAGCACCTGCCCTCACATATAAAGTGAGCAAAAAAACTCACATAACGGCACTGGTGGAGCAGGATAGTAAGCCTCCTGAAGTGAAACGTTACAATATATATATATCAATTATATTATGTATGCATGTTTGAAAATGCATGAGGGTTAATGGTTATGTTTCATTAAGTGTGAAGTAATGATAGGTATAAAGTGTGGTATTGTATGTTGTGTGTTTGATACGTGAGTTGCAGTGCGTTTGTCGTTCTCGATTGGGTTTTTTTTTGTTTTTTGTTTGTAATATTCTGTTTGCGTTGCGTCCGTAGGTTTTCGTCGGATTTTAAATGGGAGAGCGCTTGCGTTTCCGTGTCATCTGTTTTTTTGCGTTTGCCTTTTCTATTAAAAATATTCTGGTCATGATTTGATTTGTAATCGTCTTAGTGTCGTTATGTCTTGTTCGTCAAGCCAGTTCAGGACCATGTCTTCGGTTGCAGTAGGTGTGGGTTGTAACGGCCGCAGCCTCATATTTTGTTTAAACCGACTTTAATATTTATCCGAGCGTATCGATACGGAGTTTCCGTTCGATACGCTCTTCAAAGAAGCCCTTAAGGCTATCGAGCATCCGGACCGCCGCGAGCGGCCACTTATCTCCTAGACTAAACACTCTGTGACTCTTTATTCCATTGTGAAGCGAGCGCGAAGCCCTCAGCTTCACGCCCGCTTCACGTCAGTTCAGCTCTAGCCTCCGAACGGTACACTCTCCCGATTAACACTCTAATTGCCACGATTAATAAAAGACTCATATATTCAATCCGACTTGGACTTGATTCGAATATCCTAAGACCCAAGCGGCCATCCGTCACATTGGTGTCAGAAGTGTCGGAACCAAGGAAACACGCCTACATAAAAAAAAAAAAGTTTTAACACTTCATAAAAAAAAAAAAATCTGACACCCGTGTACATCCGTCACATTGGTGTCAGAAGTGTTGGAACCAAGTAAACACGTCTACATTAAAAAAAAAAAAAAAATCACAAATTCAACATTTTATAATAAAAAAAAAATCTGACACCCGTGTACGTCCTTGACATTTGGTGTCAGAGTGGGCGTTCCACGTAAACAAGCTCACGCTTAAAAAAAAAAAAAAAAAAAATTAATTTTTTATAAAAATTTTTTTTTAACTTTTGAGACTCGTGTGTTCGAGCCGCAGCTCACACACACCGGAACTAACAATTGTGCTCGAGCCGTGCTCGCACAAATAAAATCAACGAAGTGAAAAAAAAAGAACCAACAGTGAAAAAACGAACAGTGACACAGTGAAAAAAAAAGTGAAGAAAAAGGAAAAAACAAACAATACAAAAACGAACAGTGATACAGTAAAAAAAAAGTGAAAAAAAAGGAAAAAACAAACAATACAGAAACGAACAATAAAGTGAAAAGACACTACAAACGATAAAAAAAAGTGAATAAACAATACAGTGACAAGACACTTTATAAATAATAATTTAGACATTAAATATATATATATACTGTGACGGAACGACCTTACCCCCTGAGGCATTTCGCCCAGAAGTGGTGCTCCGTGCACCATCTAGCGATCCACCGTCCGAAAAATCGATAAATCGATAAATTCGCGTACCTTTAGATCGCCTCACGTTAATTTCGAACATGACCGACCGTCGAGAGGCGGTGCGCGGAGGACGACGCGAAGCGTCCGCGCACAACAGGACATGACGATAATGAGCCAATATTATCAAGGCTCGAGAATCTTCTCGAAGGTTCTAGGCCTAAACGAAGGAGAGAGAGGGGACCAGGTTATAAAACCGCGCACGCGGGCCCGCTCGCTCTCATTTCTGCCTACCAAATTTTCATTGACTACACGCGTTTGTCGTTCGATTAAATTCACGGCTCAACTCCTTTACCTGACATCGTTGCATTAAATTCGCGATTCAAGTAAATTCTCTTCCGGTTTCGTTCGATTAAATTCACGATCCAAATATTTTTCATTCGGTTTCGTTCGATTAAATTCACGATCCAAATATTTTTCATTCGGTTTCGTTCGATTAAATTCACGATCCAAATATTTTTCATCCGGTCTCGTTCGATTAAATTCACGAAATCGATATTATTTATTTTTTGTTGTTCGCTCGGTTAAATTCGCGATCCGAAGATATTCACCGGTCTCGTTCGATTAGATTCACGAGGTAGAGAATCTCACCTTTCAGTGCTTTTCGCATTAGTCCGCGGCATTGTGCCACCTCTAAGGCGGAAAGCATCCTTGACTCGAACCTCGACATCGTGTCGACCGACAGCGATCCTAACCACCGAATTCCTGCTATCCAACAACACCGAAGTGCTGCTAACTGACGAGCTCCTACGTCGGTTACCAGGTCGCCGACTCTAGATAGAAACCCTTCCAAAATCCCGGTCATACACCCAACATAGTGTTGGCTATACGACCATCCACGTAGGGGTCTCAGAAAACGCTAAAACCGCATTAAAAGGCCGCATTAAAAGTTACAACTGGCGCCCGAACAGGGACGGGCGAAATCAATTTCTCGGGAAGCACAGCCTATATAGAAAAATAAAATAAATAAAAACAGCAAAAATAGCACAGGCGAGTGGATAGCTCTCTTAGAACAGTATTCGCGGTCGTGAAATTATCCTCAGAGGAATATTTCGAACGCCCAGATAGCTCAAGGCCAGAGAACATAGAAGCTCGTTATCTGGCCGAACTCGAGTCGCGATACATCGCCCGGAGTAAATGCCAAGACATAAACAGAAAGCGACAAAACAAAAACAAACAATGACAAACGCGACTAGCGCGACGAACTCCGCGAACGCGACGAACGCGACTAACGTGACGAACGCCGCGAACGAGACGAACGCGATAAACACGACGGACGCGTTAAACGCGGCGAACGCCCCGAACGCGACTCCACCAGGATCGAAGGAAGCACCCGCGATTTTCACACAGGATAACTCGGGGAATGCGGGTATGGACGAAGCTAGGGGTATATCGATCGACGAAATTATAGATCAATCGTATACGTTGCCTTGTCTGGCTCAAGAGATTGCCGAACAAGGGATTCGCCGTCGACCGATGATACCTTCACGTGGCAATCCGCTGTCAAAACAGCGAGCAGACGATAGTGGCATAGAAATGTTACAGACTATCAGTAGTACCGGAACCCAAAATCGCTCTAATAATCTAGCCAGTACATTAGAGCAACTACGGCAACAGCAGCAAGCCGACGCGCGTGCGACGAAAATTCACCTCGATCGTGTGAGCGCGAACTTCGCAGAAAGGCAGCAGAACCTGGAAAAATACCTGCAAAATTCTATAAAAACAATACAGCAGGAATTTGCGAATATGTGCCGGCACATCGGCGAAACGTCGGTGGCAACTTCGATGCCGCCGGGCACGAACAGAAATCATACGGACTCCGCCTCGCGTAACAGCGCCTACGACCGAGCACTAGACGGGTCACTCGAACCGCGCGGGGGGGGCCGCGCGGCAGCCGCGACTACCCGAGAGCCGACGCGGAGCGAACCGCAGCACGTGCCACAGGAGGCGCGGAGCATTAACCGGTTCGGCACTAACGATGCGACGTTCGACCGTTTAATGCGCCAATACGAGGAAGAGGCAGGTTTAACAAACGCACAGGATATGAGGCTACAGCTGGAAACCGAGGGTACATTCGGGAACGACCCAACTAATCACGCGACCCCCACCGGGTTCCGTCCAGAGTCAACGCGACAGTACCCCGCGCCGAATCATACGGGAGAAACCGGCACGCGCGAACCGCGACAGACCGAACAAAGAATCATGGGCGATAATAAACTCTGGAGCGCTCCGAAATTAAACACTCCGCAATTTAAAGGCACCGCCACAGAAAGGCCGATGCGTTTTCTGCGCGAACTGAGGCGTTATAAAGAAGCGTTGGGACCGAGATACGCATTTAAAATAATTATCGAGCAAAGCTTGACATCGGTGGCCAAGGAGTGGTGGACGCTGGTGGAGAGTATAGTTGAGGAGTGGAACGAGTTCGAGTACCATTTTTTAAGACGCTTTTGGAACGATGATGTACAGTACGACATTCGTGGCAAACTCGAGTTCGGAAAATATGAGGCTGCGCTAAAGCAAAAGCGGACACAATATGCGATCGCACAAATCGGTATTGCTCGCGAACTGCAACCTCCGATGAGCGATAGACAGATAATATCGAAATTAGCGCGACATTTTCCCGAAGAGGTCCGAAATGCAATTATAATGCGGGACATTCGAGAAGTACAAGATCTGCTCGACTTCCTCGACAGATTGGACCAAGCCGGTGCAGTCAACGCATATAGGAAACAACCAGAACGCAACGTGGCAAATAACGCATCGCGCAACCCGAGCGGGTATACGACAAGAGAGACGGACGGTCAGCGGGAGGCATCGAAGAACTATGGCTCGCATAGGCCGAACGAACAGGGCGGGCAGGTAGCGCGTAAGACAGTGCCCCCCGCACCCCCCACACGCAATCACTACAATGAAAATGCTGCGCGCTCGGAACGCGATAAGCCAAAATCCATTCGGGAGGTGACGATCGAGAGCGAAATCAGTCATTCCGATAAGGAGGAGTCCGACAGCAGCGAATCGGAAAACGAAGAAGCGTCGTCCCTGCCCCCTTCCCAATAAGAGAGACGACGCTGGGCTATGGGGAAGACATTCGGGAGTTCTTGTTACAGCCAGACGAAGATGAACGCCGCAAAATTCCCAAATGTCCAATATTAGAGATCCACATACAAGGAATAATGATCAGAGCATTAATCGACACGGGAAGCGAAGTGAGCGCGGTGTCCGAACAATTTTACAATGCATCACGCGACTTTTTCAAGGGATGCCCCACGTTACCACTTACAGGCGTGACCGTGAAAGGCGCAACGTCCGGGAGGGCGGTCAAGGTCTCTAGGCAATTCTTTGCGGAAATAAATCTCAACTCGGTACGTGAGCCAGCTACGCTATTGGTCGTCCCGAAACTGTCACCCGATTGTATTATTGGAATAGATTTCCTCTATAAATTAAAAGCTCGAATTGATCTCGCAACATATGAACTAATATTCACGAACCCGCACGAACCAACCGAGACATACGCATTAAAATTCACTAACTCACCAGAAATAAACGAGACACCCGGTGCGAGGGTTAGAGCAATAAAAGAAATACCGAGCGACGAGTACGAACTCACAGACGAGGAAATAAGTGAAAAAATCGCAGCCACCGCCTGGACAACAGACGAGCACGCACAACGGTTCAGAAACATCATCAACAAACATCGCGCGGTATTTCGCAAGAGACCCGGCTTACTACGGACGTATGAACACGAGATTCGAGTAAAGCCACACGAACCATTCCAGGCAATGACATACCCGATACCTCTGGCCTACCGCGAGCGCGTAGATGAGGAAATAGAACGTCTACTTGAGCAAGGCATCATTCAAAAGTCCAAAAGCCCGTACCGAAGTCCCCTGGTCGTCGTAATAAAAAAGGACTCGGGTGTGCGACTGTGTTTAGATGCTCGACGGATAAACGAAATTATAATTCCGGATAATCAGCAGACAGAAACGACGGAAATACTATTTCAACAATGCCTAAACATACGCTACATGTCGTCACTGGACCTACGGGCTAGTTTTTGGCAAGTGCCACTCACGCCGAGATCCCGTAAATACACTGCGTTCTCACACCGCGGCAGATGTTATGAGTTTCTGGTTACCCCTTTTGGCTTAAAAACAAGCACCGCCAGCTTAGTGAGAGGGCTTGAAACGGTCTTAAAAGGCCTCGGGAACATGATCAATTTTGTCGACGACCTGCTCTGCATGTCGGAAACGTTCGAGGACCATCTCGAAGATCTAGACGAGCTATTTTCACGATTCGGGAAACACGGACTCACGCTAAACTTGAGTAAATCACACTTCTTCCGAGAAGAGGTTAAGTTTCTCGGACACATTCTGACGAATAACGGCATCCAGCCAGACCCCGAGAAAGTCAAGGCCATTCATGAATATCCAATTCCGAAGAATGTAAAACAACTCCGAGGCTTTCTGGGACTCATAAATTATTACTCAAAATTTACTAACGAGCATGCCGAGGCCACGGTACCCCTGAACGGTCTATTACGAAAAGGGTCGAAATGGAAATGGGGGGTGGAAGAACAGTCCGCGTTCGACAACACGAAAACAAAATTCTGCACCGAGGTTCTCCTCAGATACCCGGATAAAAAACGTCCTTTCTTTGTCCAAACAGATGCAAGCGATTACGCAGTCGGAGCAGTGTTATACCAGAAAAATAATAAAGGGGAACATGAAGCGTTACAATTCGCAAGCCGAACGCTCAAAGGACCGGAACTGGGCTATTTTACAACGGAAAAAGAACTATTAGCCATAGTTTGGGCATTATTAAAGTTTCGCTCGTATCTCTTAGGATCCAAAGTCACGGTGATTACGGATCATGCCGCTCTGATTTTTCTAAGAGAGTGCAAACTCGCACACGCGCGGCTCACTCGATGGTCCCTCGCTATTCAAGACTACGACATAACTATGGAACATTGTCCGGGGAAACGTAACGTAGTTGCCGATCAACTGAGCCGACCCGACGTTCCCGACCGGTGTACAAACGAAAACGACCTAATCATCGCAGCTTTGGCACGAGAAATAACACCGGAGATAGAAGAAGTACTCACGCGCCTAGCGAGTGTACAGGATGCAACGCCGGAGATATACGCAATTAAAGAAGAAACTCGTCGAAACCAAGGACCTACTGGGTACCAAATAATCAACGAAATATTATACCGTACCATTAAAGATCGCATACGGGCAATAATCCCGAAAAGTCAAGCTAAACAGTTGGCACAAGAATGCCATGAAATATATGGCCACGCCGGCGCAAAAAAATGTTATTTAATCCTGCGAGAAGACTTCTACTGTCCACACCTGTACAGAATCACGCGCAAACAAATCGCCCAGTGTGTAGCATGCCAAAAGAATAAAATCTACACTCGAGGGGTGTTCGCCGCCATGAAAAATATCCTTCCAAACGGACCAAACGAATTAATATCCTTGGACTTTTATGGGCCTCTACCGAACGGCAGATACGGCATGAAATTTGTGCTTGCAATAATCGATACGTTCTCGAAACTTACAAAGCTGTACGCATTAAAAAAGGCCACAGCAGACGCGACAATAAAATGTCTGGTGAACGACTACGTACCGAAGTATGGAAAGCCAAAAGCCGTGCTCACGGACCAAGGAACGCAATTCACCTCCGGAAAATGGACTCGAGCACTCAAGGCGAACGGACTAAAAAAAATTGTAACAGCGATAAGACACCCACAAGCCAATCCCGTCGAGCGAACAAATCGAGAGTTATCCCGGTATTTTAGATCGCTGCTAAACGACCAGCATAATAAATGGGTAGACTATCTTGAAATTATCGAAACCTGCATCAACCACACCCATCACGAAACAACCGAATGCATCCCGCAGCAATTACACACTGGAGAGGCCCCCAAGAAACCATGGGAATCTCTCATCGATAAACCCGAGGCTGCCAAACCAGAGCATGGAAAACTCATCGTTTTCGCCCGCGAGAACATGCGGCGTAAACGCGAGAAGATCGCGGACGCGTTCAACCAGGCACATAAGATTACCGAATTCCGAGAAGGTGAATTGGTATTAGCTCGCGCTTTGAATGTGTCGAACCCGGCGGCTAAACGTATTGCTAAATTTATGTCGATATACGAAGGACCCTATAGAGTCAAAACAAAAGTACATGACACATCATATGTACTAGAATATATCGAGCAAGACAAGGAGAGGGGCCTATACCACGCACACGATCTACGTCCTTTCAATCAGCCTGACGATGACGCATGAACATCCACGTAACGCAACAATAGTCCGAGTTATCAACAAAACAAAGGCTTATCAAGCTCATTACGCGAACGATGGAATAAACATACACGACGATCCGCAAGGATTAATTACAGGAGTTTGCCCAGCCGAAAATCATGCTACAACGAATTCAGTCTCGAACGTACGCAACGGCGAGGTACACGCGAGAAAATGTCCACGAAACACGGGGTGACGGATAAAAGTACACAGTTCTCCGGGGACACGGATGACACCATCGGCGAAAAAGTGTTAGTGGCTCGACCGTACAAGGTGGAGATAATCCGGTGCCGCAACCGCCCGAAAAAATTAATTAAGACTCGGAACTACCAGACTCAAACCAAGGAAGAAATGTTCCCGTGGATAGCTTCCGATACCGAGATCCGAAACGAACTGTATAAACTCGCCGGTACCCCTGAGGGAGGAGAACCCGCGCAACATCAACCATCCAGCGGAAGAACAACACGTCAACACATCAAATTCATCCCACGGGACCCAATCGCGACCGGAAGACATACCGGGACACGACCGATCCTGATCGGAGCCGAGAGGATTCGGGAACGGTCGCCTCAAAGAACAACGACGTCAATGGTCAACGAGGAACCAGTAGAAGCAGTCATACGGAAATACAACCGAACCAGAGTGCCGACGGGGAAACGTAGCACGGGGAAACCCGACGATACACCCACCGCGGCTCAACTTCACGAAGATCATGACACGATCCAACTCCTGCGTGACATCGAAGAGGAATTGACGCGGGACACGTAAAAAGGGACTCAGTTTTTTTTTGAACAATATTATTATTCTCGGTACAGTGTAACAACCAAACATTTTTTTTTCCCTTCGTTCAAGCCACGCTAAAGGCAATACCACGTGCACACAATGCACTACAGATTTTTTTTTCTGTTTGTTTACTTCCTTTTCTCGAGTAGAGAGTTCCTTTTTCGTGTCGAAAAAAAAAAGGAGAAAAAAAAAAAACACAACAACAAAATTTAGATACCTGGATGACGCTAGTCGCTACGTTCTGTACTAAACAGATTTATTAGTATCATTAAACTTTCGTTTGAATCCCAAATTAAGCTAGTTGTTAAACCCGGTCAACCCTGCAATCCGACACTTTCCGTCACAACATTCCGCGAGAAGAAACGCGGACAAAAAAAAAAAAAAAAAAAAAAAAAAGAAAGGGAGAGAAGGATGCAGGCAACAGAAAGACAGTGGAACTGCGACTAAAACAAGAAGGGAATCGAGAAGGCGACGACCACGTCGAAAAGCTCTAGTCGCAGGTTCACTACTTTCCGGGAGGGCGATGTGACGGAACGACCTTACCCCCTGAGGCATTTCGCCCAGAAGTGGTGCTCCGTGCACCATCTAGCGATCCACCGTCCGAAAAATCGATAAATCGATAAATTCGCGTACCTTTAGATCGCCTCACGTTAATTTCGAACATGACCGACCGTCGAGAGGCGGTGCGCGGAGGACGACGCGAAGCGTCCGCGCACAACAGGACATGACGATAATGAGCCAATATTATCAAGGCTCGAGAATCTTCTCGAAGGTTCTAGGCCTAAACGAAGGAGAGAGAGGGGACCAGGTTATAAAACCGCGCACGCGGGCCCGCTCGCTCTCATTTCTGCCTACCAAATTTTCATTGACTACACGCGTTTGTCGTTCGATTAAATTCACGGCTCAACTCCTTTACCTGACATCGTTGCATTAAATTCGCGATTCAAGTAAATTCTCTTCCGGTTTCGTTCGATTAAATTCACGATCCAAATATTTTTCATTCGGTTTCGTTCGATTAAATTCACGATCCAAATATTTTTCATTCGGTTTCGTTCGATTAAATTCACGATCCAAATATTTTTCATCCGGTCTCGTTCGATTAAATTCACGAAATCGATATTATTTATTTTTTGTTGTTCGCTCGGTTAAATTCGCGATCCGAAGATATTCACCGGTCTCGTTCGATTAGATTCACGAGGTAGAGAATCTCACCTTTCAGTGCTTTTCGCATTAGTCCGCGGCATTGTGCCACCTCTAAGGCGGAAAGCATCCTTGACTCGAACCTCGATATCGTGTCGACCGACAGCGATCCTAACCACCGAATTCCTGCTATCCAACAACACCGAAGTGCTGCTAACTGACGAGCTCCTACGTCGGTTACCAGGTCGCCGACTCTAGATAGAAACCCTTCCAAAATCCCGGTCATACACCCAACATAGTGTTGGCTATACGACCATCCACGTAGGGGTCTCAGAAAACGCTAAAACCGCATTAAAAGGCCTGAATAGTGGGCACAGCATCGCTACGCACCAAGTCCACGTGGTAGCCGTGCTGTGAACGACGTACATTAGATTCTCGAGTTAAACTATAGGAACGATTCCGCATGATGCGTACCCTGCTCTGAGGAACTCGTTACCTACAAGGCGATAGGTAATTTCTCAAAATAAAATTAATAATTAAATAAATTCTTATCTTGTTCTGAGCATAACCGGCTCCACGCGACGGTGTCAACCCTCTCGCGTGAATTTCGAGTCATCTTGTTTTATAATACACACTGCCGAAGATATAGAAATACGGTTTTTGAAACATAAAAATAGAATTCAAGAAAGTAGAGGAAATCGACAGGCCACGCGAGGGCCTTTGGGTGGCCGTAACCCCCGAAGTCTGTCGCGTTGTATCGTCAGCTAGATTCTCCCATTTTCCAAGTCGAGTCATTCAAACAGAATAAATGTCGATGATGAACTGAATGCCGTGCTGGCCGATACAGCCCGCGAGCAGCTCGGACTGAGACACAAAAAAAAAAAAAAAAAAAAAAAAAAAAAAAAAAAAAAGGAATATTAAGAAAGACACCCGGAAAAAGACAAGAGCCCGTCCAGCACACGAATCCTGTCCGCGACTATTTTTTTTTGCGCGAGACAAAATTTTCTTTTCGTTGAAATCCGATTGTCAGCGTTCGCGATAAGGAACACGCGAAAGCCGCAAATCGTAAAGTTACAATACATATTAAATAATACTAATAAAATAATAAAACAGTGTGAAAAAGAAAAGGGACTAAAACAACACAGAAAAAACAAAAAAAAAACAGTTTTTGTGAGTGTCGGAAGGAGTGAGAGTGTGCGAAGCAAGTGTCGAGCGAGCGAACGACGTCGGGTGTACCGACCGCCGAAAAATCCTCGCGCAGCGGCAGCCGCCGACATTACCACCGGCGAGCCGTCATCGACCGCGGCATCGATTCACCGCGGCCGAGATCCGCCGCACCGACGTCTCGACGCCACCGTCATCCACCGTCCACCTCCATCAAAATAGAAGGAAGGAAGGATGTCAAAATACAATAAAAACGCAGAAGGAAGTTTTATAAATACATAAATCGAAGGAAGGAAGGACGACACACGATAGGAAAAGCCAAACAAAAAAATACACAACAAAAATCCAACCAAAACCGACCAAAGTTGAATAAAATTATTATTTATCGTCATCGTACAGGTAAGTACCAACCAATTAATTAAATTGTTTTTGTTATTATTATTTGACGTCTGTCAAACGTATGTTATTATTTGACGTTATTATTATTTGTAAGGCATATTGAGCCAATTATTATTACTTATTTTGCATTTGTTTTTAATACGTGAATTATGAGCGTCGACTCACGAAAACGTATCGCACAACCTCATTACGTGCGCGTAGCGCATGTCTAAGTGTACAACCGCTATGGCTCATAGCGTCACGTGGAACGGGAAAAAAAAATAATCCCTTTTTCTCAAATACATTTCAATTCTCTTTTTGCCTTTTGCTTTACTTCAACACAAAGTAAACGCGCCTCACGTAGATGGCATCGAATAAAACATTTTATACAACATTTATAGAATTACTAAAATAAAAAGTATAACGAAAAATCGAAAAATTATATGGATACAAAAAAACACGACAATTTTGAATAAGACAAATCGAATAGAGTATTGCAAATATTTATAAACACTATTTACAAACAATAATTAATAACCTTTTTTTCAACTCAATACATTTTCAAACCTTTTTGAACATTGACAAAATCTTTTTTCTTCTCATCATTTAATTAAATTTTTCATACATAACTTCGAATTTATTTGTCATTTGGCCTTGATCAAAATTTCGTTTTTTTTTCCTGTGAATACCAGATAACCTCAGTTGCGAATTCAATCCATTCTTTTTTTCACATATTCCATACAATATTTTAGCATATGCATTAAAAAAAAAAAAAAAAAGTCATTTTTTTTTTCTCAAATACGTCAATTCTCTTTTTGCCTTTCTCTTCACTTCCACATAAAGTAAACGTGCTACACATAGATAACAGCGAATAAAAAAAATTAATACAAAATTGATAGATATCAATAAAAAAGAAGTTAACAAAAAATCTTAATGTATAAAATTACATAAAAAAAAAAAAATCAACTGAATTCCGAATAATTTTCGAATCAAACCGAGAATGTAAGATATATTTAAAAAAAAACAAAAACAAACAAAATTACAATATTTGCGAACAAAATTTAACACACTTTTTCTAAATTAATACATTTTTTTTAACCTTTTTCTGAATATTAATAAAACCTTATTTTTATTTAATTAAAATTTGTTTTATATAATTTCGGATTTATTTTCCGTTTTGCTCGTCACCAACTTTTTTTGCGAATATTAAACAATTTCCGTTTCGATTTCAATTCATTTTTTTTTTCACATATTAGATAAAACTCTTCAGCATTTACAATAAAAATAGTTTTTATATTTTACAATTTTTACACATTTTTGAAAATTAACAAACATAAAACACAATCATCAGTTATGGCAACCAATAATATTGCCTTTCGCGATGTTTGCAGCGCAATACCATCGTTCGATGGTAAAAATATACCAATTCGCGACTTTCTACGCATTTGTAGAAAGGCAGCAGAGATGGTTCCTGAAATTGACCAGTCGCTATTTTTAACCATAATTAACCTAAAATTATCCGGATCTGCTGCAGATATAGCAGATTTGAGAACGCATCTTACACTCGAATCTCTCCTGAGAGATCTCAGAAAAGCCTTTGAAAAACCCGTAGAATTATCTGATTTCGAATTAGAATTGACGTCTAATGTGCAAAATTACAACGAGTCAGTTAGAGACTACGCAATGCGTACGCGGAAAATCGCGAAAAGAATCGAAGAGCACCTCAAAGAAGTATACACAGAACAACAGCAACAACAGTACCTGGAAAATAGAATACAAGAAGCAATGCAAACCGCGATAAAAGCCTTTATCCGCGGATTATTCGATCGCATCGCGAACATAATCATGCAACAAACATTTCTAACCCTCGATGATGCAGTCGACAAAGCAATAAATATAGAAAACGAACTTACGCGTAGGCAAACGCTTCATCAGACGCGAAGCCGCGAAAAATCCGAATCCAGGGAAAATAGTCCCAATAAAGCAAAAATTCGTTCCGCACAGTCCAACGACGAACATGGACAGAAGTTTTATAAACACGGCTTCGAAAATCCAACGCGAACAACATCAAATCGCCACACCGAAAATGGAATGCGCGAAAACATTAATTCGCGATCCAACAGTTATCAAAATAGCGACAGAAATTCTCGTAACCAAATCGACGATCGTGATAGGGACTCATACGATCGATACGACTATCGCAAGCCAGATTCGCGAGATTGTAACTATCGAGACAATTCGCGGAACCGCAACTATCGTGATAACTCCCGAGATCAAAATTACGGAAATTATTCTCGATATTGCAAAAATAATTCTCGACATCAAAACTATCAAAACAATTCGCGTGACAATTACAATAATTCGCGCGGCAATTACAACGATTCCCGCGACAACTCGCACAAGCGAAACTATCGAGACAGTTCACGTGACCGAAAGTATCGAGACATATCATCAGACAGCAGGCTCAGCGATTCACGAAATTCGCAAGCATCTGATCAACATTCGAACCTCGATGTGGCACAGATCGAACAGATTTTTCAACGATTACTTCAAAAGAAAGGAGTAATGTGCTCCTCAAAACTTCGCAACGTTAGTCAAGTCTCAACAGTGCATGACGTAAACGCCGAAAAAACTAAACAGATTCTCCCTAAACAGACAAAGCAACCACAAGAAGAAACAAACCAATTACCGAAAATGAAAGAATCAAAAAAAATAACGGAGAGTGTACCCACAAAAATTGATTCAAATATTCACAACGAAACACCGCAAACTGAAACATCAGAAAACGAAGCTGAACTCATAAAAATACCTACATGGAAACAGACCAGGCAAATATTAAAAGGAAAACGCAGAATCAAACTACAATGGAAACCGATCGAAAAATGTCTAGCGGACTCATCTGAAGACGAAGATAGAGAAATAAACGAACCACGCAAACAACATAGGAAACGAGATGACACTAAAACAAAATATAAGTATACAGACATAGACGATAGTACAACAGAAGAAGAGCAGGACAACGAGAGCCCAATGAGGCTGCAAAAAACAAAGAGCCCAACGAGGCCACAAAAAACAAAAAGCCCAACGAGGCAACAAAAAGCAGAAAGCCCAACGAGGCCAGATAAAACACAAAGCTTATCGCAGCTAAACAAAAACGAGTTTCGCGAAAAAGTCAGCCCTGACGGGGCAACCGGCTACTTATACGGTGACAAAAGCGAAAAAAATAATGGAACCAAAACCAAAAACGACAACCAAAACGCTACAAATAAGGAAAATGAAACGGAAAACGAAACAGAATCCGAGAATGAAAACTTCAACAAGGGATTCAAAACGTTGCCGACGAACATCGGAGAATCGTCTGGTGACGAAAATAGTGGTAAACCACCCGTAAAACCAACCTTCAGATCACCTCCAACAATTATACAGGAAAAGGACTGCCCTCCGAAAGCCGCACAAATACTAGTGCAACTTGATAACTCAGTGCCAACTCGCGACGACAAAATATAAAAATCGGAAAACTCCGTACAACCATCAATACAACTGAATCCCGAACTGTCACGAGAACATAAGGATGCCGCGAAACTCAAGAATCAGCCAGTAAATAGCGATACAACAAATGAAACGCGATCACCACCAATAGCATTTGATTTGCGAGAATTCGTTCCACCATGGCATCGAGAAATAAGCGCATCGGAGAGAAATGAAAACTGCATACCACAGGAAGTACCACCGAACTTCCGATCACCACCGATTCCCAGAAACGTTTCAGAACTCGGAAGTTTACCATCGCCTTTCAGCTGTATTGAATGCGCATCGAAATCCAAAATGGATGCTCCATCACCCGTGCATTCCAATATTAGACTACCATCGATAAACGCTGAACGAACAAATGGTTCCGAGCAACGTCCAGCAGAAACACCGGTGCAACCGAACTTTAGGTCACCGTCAATGCCCGAAAACATAAATATCACCGATTTGCGCACTGTACAATCATCAGTGCCCCCGAACTTCAGGTCACCGCCAATAATTCATTGTCATGTAAAAATTGATGGACTGAAAGCTAACAATTATCTACCAATGACACTCATACCACGCAAAAAAGCACAACCAGAAACGATCAGCAATCTTCTATCGAAACTAACAGCAAATCGCATAACATCGCCTGGAAGCGCATAATACGCATTCGTGGCTTAAACAAACATCCCGATCATCGACAAAAAAAAATCATAAAAAATAGGAGAATATTCATTAATATTTTAGTTAAGACTAGATATAAGACAAATGAACTACACGTACAGACAACACGCACATCTTGCACATAGTAAACATTCGAAATATTTAATAAAACAGATACACAGAAAAACCGGAAACACACAGAATGTAGATAAACACCAAGCCATCCAGACACTTAATACAACCAAACGAACTGCAAATTATTTTTTCGGAATACCAGAAAATAGGATAAACCATAGTAATAGGACTACACTTCTTAAAAACAAATCACAACTAAACAAATACACACAAAACCCATATACTTATTCACTCATATATTTAAGCTACATTTACTCCGATATAATTGAGCATACAATATATTTAATTATCAAATATACTTCATAAACCGGAACATGAGAAAAATGGAAACAAATAAAATAAAAACAAAATTGAGACAATTACAACCTAACAAAAAAAAAACGGATGTTTATATACAATGTCTGACTACGCTGGGACATGCTCTGCGACACACGTATTTTAATGCAACAAAGAAAAAACGGACGTCAGCAACTTTATATTTATAACAAAAAAAATCGTATGGGAACAATCATATCCCAATGTCAATCAATATCAATATCTATTTGATTTATTTCATTTTTTTTCTTCTTTCGCAACGAAATTATTGTCTACCCTTTTGGCCAATATATATTTGCTATGTTTTTTATATGCCATAAATATTTGTGTTAATCATTTTACCCATTTCCAGAAACAACTTCCATCTTTCACCAACAAACCACTTCCAAATAACATACCTAACCCACTAACCACCACTAATCAGAACTTAGAATGTTACAGGCACTACACCATCAAAAATGTCAAAATTTATAACCGAAATACCAGGAAATAGAGAAACGAAATACAACCAAGAAGAAACGGAAATCCAACAAATACCGACAAATTTACCGAAACGGGATAACATTTTTGGAAAAACAAACATGGAACTTCACCAACCGAACGAAACAGGACAACATTTTAATTTTTTCTTAACCATTTTTAACACCAAATTTAAACCCATCCAACATAACCAAACCACTCCCACTAACACGAACAACTAAAAGTTTTACTTAGTTACAGAAATCAACGACCCTCATCTATTGGAGAACAACAGGAGTGTACCGCAACAAACATGAAAACCAAGGGATTTCAATCATCCAAACCAACATGGACAACAATCAGGAGTTTTACTTAATCAACAATCAACAATCAACAATCAACAATCAACAATCAACAATCAACAATCAACAATCAACAATCAACAATCAACAATCAACAATCAACAATCAACAATCAACAATCAACAATCATCAATCAAATAACAATCAAAACACATATTTAGAAAACATTACACAACTTACACAAAATGAAAATATCTTAAAAAACCGAATTACTTTTAAATTATATCGAGTCACACTTAACAAATTTTGCCAAATGTAAAATCCGTAATATCCGATGCGGGGGCATCGTTTCCTCCCAGAGGGGGAGTGTAACGGCCGCAGCCTCATATTTTGTTTAAACCGACTTTAATATTTATCCGAGCGTATCGATACGGAGTTTCCGTTCGATACGCTCTTCAAAGAAGCCCTTAAGGCTATCGAGCATCCGGACCGCCGCGAGCGGCCACTTATCTCCTAGACTAAACACTCTGTGACTCTTTATTCCATTGTGAAGCGAGCGCGAAGCCCTCAGCTTCACGCCCGCTTCACGTCAGTCCAGCTCTAGCCTCCGAACGGTACACTCTCCCGATTAACACTCTAATTGCCACGATTAATAAAAGACTCATATATTCAATCCGACTTGGACTTGATTCGAATATCCTAAGACCCAAGCGGCCATCCGTCACAGGGTCTAGGGGTTGGCGGTTTTTCTTCACCTTGCAGTTTTATCGTTTCTTGAGAGGTGTTGTCGGATTCTGAGTCGGAGTCGGGGTCAGAGTCGGTTTCCTCTTTTATTTCGGGGTCAGAGTCGGTTTCCTCTTTTATTATTATTATTTCCGGTAATTCTGTTTTTGTTTAAGTGTTAGGAGTCTAAAATTAGCGGCTGGTGTCTGTGGGTTTTAAGGTGTTGTTTCGCGCGTGTAGTGTGGTTTTGTATTTGTAGCGTAAGCAAATATACACCTGCATAGTTCCAAAGGCTGGGATTGTTGTTGATATTTCAGGTAGATTTTGTGTGTATGTGTTTCCTTATGCTACATCTAGTTTGCCCAATATCTAGTTGTACTAATATGCTAATTACTAATGTCGATGGATGAGACGTTTGTTCGGTTACAATAACGCATAACATTATGCGATGTGTGTCGTTGTCTATAACTTTGCGATGTACAAGTTATTATTCCTGATAGGTTGTCGTTAGCCGTGGTTTTTGACGACGATATTTTTACGAAAAGGTGGCGAACAGAAGTTCGGTGGCACTATTTGTTGGGTAGTGCTTGAAGCGATGCTATTATGTAGGTCGAGATTCGAGGGTGACCTAAAGTTTGGTTGCACTGGTGTTTGTGCAATAAATTGGTCGGAACTTTTTCCTCGCTCAGCATGTGTCAGTGGAAATCTGATGTTAGGTCGCACAGGTGGAAGTTGTGCGATTTTCCCAAATTTGATTTTCTCTTTGGGCCTGCTGGAAGGCGATGGTAGGTTTCCTAGTTCGGTGGTTTGCCTGATCGTCGATGGTGATCGGAAATTCGGCTCGATTTTCGATGGTGTTGCCAAATCGATTTGTTTCGGCATTTCAGGTATGGCGACTGGTTGTTTTTCGTGGGTGAAGAGCTCACTCGCTTCTCGCAAAATTCCTGATGTGAACACTAACTCATTCGTCGATCTTGGGTGTGGAATGGCTTCCTGCGTTTTTGGTGATCGATTGTCTTGTGCCTGGGCAGTTTTTTAATGATAGTAAATCGATGGTAATTTTAATTCATCTAAGAGGATGATCAGCTTTTTACACAATTTGGGCGTGTTTATTAAGTCGCCTGTTGTCCTGTGTCTTACTGTTATACTGCCCTCAAATAAACAGACCGCTATTTTCCGCTTTTTCTGTATGGTATGTTTAGCAGTGTTGCGCAGTTGGCTCTTCGATTTTTCATTTGACGAGGGTGATCTAAAGGTCGGTCGAACACGTTCTTGGTCAACTACCTTTTCTGTCCGATATTGAGTTATGGATGTTTTGTCAAAGGTAGGCGATCGAAAGTTCGGCGGTACGTCCTGAGGTGTGCTGGATTCATCGTTGGTTGATGTTTCGTCCTGCAGTTGGGGTTGCAGGGTAAAACCTCGGAAATTCTGTACTGTTGTTGGTGATCTGAATGTTGGTCGTACAGGTGGCTCGTAGGTTTTATCGTCGCTGGCCAGTTCTCCGATATTTGTCGGCGGCGATTGATCGTCTCGTTGTTGTAAATCTTGATCCTTTTGCATTGCCAAATCGGTTTTTCCATTTTGTGTATCGTCTTCCTTCCGTATTTGTGGACTTTTTCTCTCTGTGTCAGGCGGGGCTCTCTGTCCTCTGCGCTTTGCACTTTTCACTCTAGTCTCGCTTTGTACGGTCGGTTTTTTCTCTTTATTTTCCTCTTTTTTACTCTGTTCTTCTTCATTGTTTTTTACATATTTCTCTGTTACTTTTTCTTTTCGTGTCCTTGATTTCTTGCGTGGTTCTCGTGTTTTCCCTTTGGTCCTCAGAAGTATCCTTTTTTCGTTTCCTTGTCGTCCTAGGGGGTTTCGGGGTGAGTTCATCTTCCGAAATTTCGGTTTGTGGTGTTTCGTCGTCCCCCGTTGGATCTGTTCTGACGTGTGCGCTCTCCTTCTTTTGTGTTATGATTATGTTTTCGTTCTGAATTGAACCTTGTTGTGGCTGTTTGTCATCCGAATCGTTTTCGTGCTGTTTTTTCCTGGGTGCTGGATTTCCGGGTGATTCGTTGGATGAGCGGCCGCGTGTATGTGGTTGGGTCGTACTGTTGGCGGTCTCGAGTGCATTTCCTATACGGTTACTTTTGACGTGATGGGATTTTACTTGCATTTCTTTTTCTTCTTTTTTTATTGTTTCCGTGGTGCCTAAAATGCTTGTTTTAATTTCCCGGTATTTTCGCAGTACCTTTGTCAGCGCTCGATTGAATTTCTCTCGTATTTGGAAGGAATTGAACCCGATAATATATCAAGTGCTGCAGTCTGGATGTTTGCCAGTTTTATAATGCCTAAAATTGTTTGTGGATTTTCCTGAATGATTTTTAACAATGCGAGTTCAATCTCTTGTTCTAGTTGTGAATCGTGTTCTAATCTGTTTTTGGAGTCACTTCCGCGACCGCAGTAGTTCCGGTCTCGTGAATCGTTTCGACGGTTTCGTGAATCACGTCGATAATCTCGATCGCGAGAATCGCGTCGATGATCTCGATAATCCGAATAATTCCTATCGCGAGGGTGATGTCGTGACATGTTTATCTATGTTATATACTATTTCCTGTTTTAATATTGCTAACGTAATACTGTCATTGTTATTTCTAAATATACCTTGTGCATTATTTTTTTTTTGAAAAATTAATAGGTGGAAATTTTTTTTTTATTAAAATTTTTTTTCTTTTGATATATATATATATATATATATTGTGACGTGGTGCGTCACAAGCCCTCCCCAGCGTGGCTTGACGTCCCACCACTCACCTAAAAAAATACACTAGGATTAGAACCTATTATTTAAGCAACGAATGGAATTATTGTTAAACCTTCCCCTCGACTTACCCTCATCCCTTGCTACCCCGTCAGTCCTCCCCCTGCTCACTCAACGAAGACCCAGCGCAGCCCACCGAAGACCACGAAGACTCACCGCAGCACCCCGAAGACCACCACAGCCACAGCAGACACCCGAAGACTCCACCAACGACCAGATTGACCTCGCCAGGCCCAGAATCCGACTACAAAAATTGCCAGTTAAAGCCTCGTACGGCAGCCAGGCACTAACCTCCAAACAAACCTCGACAAACCGATGCTCTGCTTCCACACCGCCGTCCGTCCCTTGGAGGCCACCGCAACGAAAATTCCACTCGACTGACCCGCCCTGGCCAGTCCGAAGCCCGACGACACACTCTCGGCTCGAAATAACGAGTGTAAACCGACGAGCTGTGTCGTGCGGGTAAACACCGTAAAATTTGCACTCGAGCTGTCAGAAGCGACAGTTCCCCAGCCCACCGCGAGGAACCAGCACCTCCCGGCGTGGAGAATATTCGGCAATCGATAAGCCAATCGATGCCGAGGATGCGCGCGCCGAGCGTCGCGACAGGCCTTCCGTCGCGACGAATATTCGCAATCGGCCGCAGCCAATTACGACGCCCACCGCCCAGCTAGTCCCGAGACCGACCAATCGATTCTCGCAGAAAAATCGCAAATTGCACGACCGACCCTGAGGTCGGAGAAGAAGCCGGAAACGGCATGGTTTTCTTCACTTCGAGCCACGGCGTGTGAGAGAGCGAGTGTGTGACAGGCGAGCAGAGATTATTGAGAAAAGTTTTTGGAAATTATACGACCCGGAAAGCCCCCGTTATATTCAGACTCCACCCCCGGAGAGTACCGACTCGAGGCAGAGATAAGGGATACGAATTTGGACCAGATTTTGGATTGTACAACGACTCGGCAAAACAAGGACTATTGAACGGATTTTGCCGAGAGGATTTTATTGAACGGAATTGGTTGAGTGAGAACGTTATCGCACGGAGTATTGTAAGCGATAAAGACCGGTTGAGTGAGTACATTTCGAGTTTCCCTTCCCCCATTTCGACCTGATTGACAGTCCCATTTCCACATTCCCCTGGAAATTTGCCCGTCACCCCCCTGGTAATTTTAAGTGATTTTTGATTGTATAATTTTCGACCGTCGATCACCGGCCGCCACGTGCGCCGGCATTTTCTTTAATTCTCGTGTGCGCGTGAGTGGTGGCGATCGCGGAGGTTTACAGCGCGCGACCGTTCGCGTATTTCCCCCGTTCTCCCCGAGACTAGAAAATCGTTTATAGTATCTATTTTTGTTGTTGTTGTAATTATCGGAATTTTCCGTAATTTTTTTCGTGCCGAGGTAATATCGTCAAGAAGCCCTGGACAGTGCCTGCGGCCTGAGAAGTCTCATTCCCCTCCCTCCCCCGTTCCCGCTAGCCGAGTGACGTGAAAACGTAATAGATTTTTGTTCCTTTTTTTTGGTTTGTTTTGCACTCGATTAACTAAATCGAGCGCCGCGGTGCTACACCGATACAGTAGCTGGCGCCCAAAAATCCGTGATTGTTCCCCGAGTTTTGAGAATTTTTTTTGAGTTGCTAACGCAAGACCAGCATTGTGTAGAATATCCACCGGCCAGCCCCTCCTCCCCTCCCCTTCCCTGCGACTGACCCTGCGAATTGCCGTCCCGGCGATTACCCTAAGTTATGTTATTTCCGTAAGTTTTGTTATTGATTATTCTTTCGATTTTCCTATTTTTTTTGAGAGTTAATTATTTTCTGATTATCCCATTTTTCTCGTTTTATTTTCCGACCGTTATATTTTGCCGCGAGTATTACTTATTGTCCGACCTTTGTATTTCGCCCTGCGTGGCAATTATTCTCTCGACCTTAGGATTTTCCCCCGCGTATTAATTACTTTTATTTCGACTTTTGTATTCTGCCCAGCGTTAACTATTTTTCTATTTTCTTATTCCCCCCCCCCCCCCCCCCCGAGTATTGAGTAATTTTCTATTTTCTTATTTTCGAACTTTTCGCCCCGTTATCCCTTATTTGCTATTGTTTATTACCATTGTTATTACGAACTTTTCTTTTCTTTTTGGTTATTATTGAGATTGTTTATTTTCGGTTATCGACCCCCTTCAACGTACCCGTAACGGCGTTGAAGCGGCAGTATTTGCTGATTATTATTCTGTTGTTAATAGTCACTGATCATTAAAAGTTATTTTTTTCCACGTTCTACACAAAACTCTGGAGTATTATTTCCCCCGTTCCCCTCGCCCTACAAGTCCCCGATTGTCCCGTCTGGAAGCGTCAAAGACCAGGAAGCATCATCACAATATATATATATATATATATATATAATTTGTTTTTTTTTTTTTGTGTTTGTTTACTTTTTTTTATAATTCCCTGTAAGCTTTTTCCTAAATGGTTGTTCCAAATTGCTTTTTCTTCTTAAATTTTGAGTTTATCGATTTGTCATTTGTTTGTTCGTTTTTGTTGAATATTTAGTTTCCGGTGTTAGCATTATTAAAGGTTATGACGCTAGCAATTTTTAAAGGATATTATTATTTCGTAAGACTATTTGCCATTTGTGTCTGGAAACGGTTGCACTGGAGCCCAATTTTGACGATTTAACAACTAAACCGTAAAATAGGCTTGTGTTGGAGTGGGGAGTAGATTATCTTCTCTTTGCTTAGTAATAAACAAAAGAAAACAAAAATTTGTAGGTAATATACTTTATAAATTTATAAATTTTAAGAATTGTTCTAAATCTGACAAAACGTTCCTAAAGAATAAATTTGATTCTATATCTTCAGTTAATTTACTATTAGTTGTACAAATCGTTAACTTATTTTCTTGTGTTTCGTGGGGTATTTCGTGAGCAAAAGTAAACTTTCCAACGAAAAATTCTTATTGGTGCAATTGTTGATAATTAATAACAATAACAGTAATATGCGTGGTTTATTGTTGTATGTGTTTGTGTAAGGGAATTCCCTGTCTCCCTCTGCCATGCAGCATGGCGGTCGTACGCTTAGACACACGCTACGCGCAGAAGCGCTATGTACCTCGTCGGCGCTCGGTTCCCGCGTTATTCTAACTGTTATCTCTCTGGGTAACGTGAGTGCGCTTGGCGTGCAAGTATAGAGGAGGACGGCAATAGCGTTTTCCCCCTTTTTTATTTAAATGTTGTTAGTGTTTTTCTCTTTTTTTGGTAGTCACGCAAGCCGAAATGTATGTATCATGAAAAATAAATGAATGAAGAAAGAGAAAAAAAAATAAAATAAATTTGAGGTACTTACAGTGCTAAGAATGTGAGGATATGTCGTTGCGTGAAAGATCCTCTTTTTTTTATATATATATTTGTTCGACTTCCTTCCTTCAGTGTCAAAAATACCAGTGCGTATATTTTCGTAGGTATTAATCGGTTTTTCCTGGTTTGGATAAAATTATTTCTTCCTTCCTTCCTTCAATTTTTTGATATGGACTTGTATTGGTGTAGTGTTGTTGAATGTTGAATGTTAGATGTTGTTGAAAATTTTCGTTGAGAGTGTTGTTGAGATTTGTTGAACTTTGCGTTGAATATATGTTGAAAACTTCGTTGAAAATTTTTTTGAACGGTGCGGTGGGATATTTTTCAAATTGTCGAAAATTAAAAATTTTCGTTGAAAAAGGTTTGAAATTTATGTTTGAAGTAGTGTTGAAATTTGTTGAAATGTTATTGATGGTGTTAAAAAAAAGGTTCGCTGGGTTTATTGTCCGGAGTTTCGTCGAAAGAAGAATTTTGTAACTGTTTCTAAGATTTGTAAGTGTCGCAAACTTCACCAATTGTCACTATTCTCGCGTTGCACGATTTTTCTGTGTTTTATTCGTTGCACTTTTTTTTTTTTATATGTCCGAAAGGTTTGCTCGATTTACGAATTTTATTTAACGATGGAACTGAATTTAATAATTTCTGAGAAGAAAGGGAGAGAAAACAAAATGAGTGAACGTGTTTAAGTAGTTCGAACACTTCTGACACCATGTGATAGTCGGGTTGGTCGAGGAGTTATGAATTATTGTGTGAATGCAGATTAAAGGTGAATGACGACTGTGGCACTTTATTGTCTAAGTATTCGGAGAGCGTAACGTCTTACAAGATCGGGGACTGATGATGAACTGCATAAAGGGCCTGACGAAAGCGGGGCCCTCGCCTATTGCTGCGCGCGACAAGGTATTCCTACGCGCGATATGACGGCCGCGGCTCACGCGCGGCGGGTGCAGCGGCTGGACTGCTGCCGTGAGAGCGTTCGCGTTCGCACGGAAGGTGCTGACGTTAGAAAGATTAGCAAGAATTTAGATAAAATGTCAACTTGAGTTTCCTGTGCTAAAATACTATACGGGACCGTCACACATCGCAAGAAAACAAAAAAATGGAAACGCACGAAAGACTCGGAAAAAAGGAAATGAAACGAAATCCGACGAAAAGATGTTCTAAATATTTGGGACCAAACCAACGTGTGTTGGATACGGCGACATGTGAAAAGTCAAAACAGATTCCAATATTGAAAAACGGCAGAAGTATGTCATTAAAGGTATGCATTAACTACTTCAAAGCCGGAGTATAATTTTCAATTATATATTAATTACGATCTTTTTTAAGGGCATTAAAATTGAAGGCATCGACGCGACCTTGATAAATACGTGCGCATTCGACAGCATTATTCAAGTTCTGTTAGTTATCATGTTTGATGAACCAACTGCAGCAGAAACTTTCAAGCAATTGATGGCTCCCGTGACAAAATTGGCTCTCCACATTTGGGGTCATGGCTTAACAAGTCACGCTTATAAACAACAAGCAATTATTCTGTTTGATTGGTACAAAAAATCTTGTCGAATGAACCAATATTTAGAAAAGTACAAGAAAAAGCAACTGAAGAGTCTATGTGTAAACTGAGATTCAAGTGCAGCTGGTTTAACACAATCGTTATTCTCTGACATACCAAGTATGTATGAAGTATCGCGTTGCGAAGCAGGCTGCACAAACAAAGAAAAAAAAACTGGTCACATTAACATTGAAGCCACACATATTGACTGAACCAGGATTCGAAAATGTATTAACTAAAGACATGGCACTGTCACAAAAACATTGTTTAAAAGAAGAAGGATGCAAAAAAGCAGTAGTTACGTCCTTCTCACAAATTGGTACGTCAAGCTAGGCTGAGTATAATAAATAAATTCAATCATAAAGCTACATTCATTATGTTATATTTCGTTCATCATTTTCAGGACACTTCATAGCATTTGAGTTATTTGATCACGAGTCAGATTTAGCCCAAAATATTCTCACTCTGGGTGAAATACCAAAAACGATACTGGATCCTCTCGGTGGAAAACCTTTGAAGATCAAAGGGGTGCTTAATTATTATCCAGCTGTCCGTGCCCGTCGCAAAGCCGAGATTATTTATGATCTAACTGGTCACTACACAGCGTTCTGCTTGAGATCAACCGGAATATGGATGGAGTATAACGACGTGACATTGGAACCGAAAGTCTGGACTGATACACATAAAGATGATGTTCACTTTATCATTTACTTTCGAACATAATTTTGTAAGACAAGAAGAAATACTTATCTTCGGAGCAAGGAACAAAAAAAAAGTATGCAAAGTAATTTGCACATGACTTCCTCTTGTTTTACTGTTTTGCTCACAACTTCCTGTATATTTCTTTGTTCGATTTTTACTTTTTCATAGAGGAACCTATAATTATTACACAATTCCTTACAATAAAAAAGGAATATGGTAAACTGTACAATGTCTATGTATTCTTCCTAGCTGCTTACGAATATCCAACTTATTTTACTTCCTACAGTGATATTTGATGCAGCGACGCGTGCAGGGCGTAAAATATAAATGTTTCAAAATATTAAAAAATCACAAAAATTAAAAAAATGTAACCTGTCAGGATGTGGAGGGGATGAGTTTCCGGCGAGGGTGTGGAGCGACAAAATCGGAAAATATGTAAATGTCGACCCGTTAATTCAACATGATTTTTAAGGCCATTTGCAATTTTTTTACTCTTCCCTAACCCCGAGTTATACTATGATAGGCTATAGAGCGGGTGGGTTCCAGCGAGGAGGTGAAGCGGAAAATTCAGAAAATATGTAAATATTGAACCGTTAATTCAAGATGAATTTTAAGGCCAATAGCAATTTTCTAGCCCTTCTCTACCCCGAATTATAGGATGATATCCTGTAGCAGGTGTGAGTTTCCGACGAGGAGGTGGAGCGGCAAAATCGGTAATTACATAAGTGTCGAGCCGTTAATTCAAAATGAATTCTAAGGCCACCTGCAATTTCGATTTCGTATAACGAAATATTATAAGTAATTAATTTTTCATCCCATCAGTGATATCCCGTTATCGACTGTACTTATTAACAATTCTCCAAAACGAAAACATGCAGTTTTCCATTGCCGATAAGATGAATATGTATTTTGATTTATTTGATCAATTTTAACCGATATGTTACGGCACAATTATTGAAAAAATATATATATCTTTTTTTGCGGGAAGTGAACTCGCTATCGTCATCGATTTAATATACGCACATTTTTTCATGCATGTATTTTCAATAAGCCGTTACGGTCCTCATGGACTCTGACCGTAGCTATACTGATACAATATAACCGTCCGTTTATTATCTCTTTCTACGGGCCCTTTGTTCCTTCGCGCTTGTGGTACTTGCACTATCTTTGGGTACAGTCCGTCCTTTTCTGTTATTTCTCCATACTGTTTATTACTTTTTATTTTCAAACTCAAATATTACCGATTTACATTTTACGACGTTTATATAATCTAACGCTCCACTCCGCTTACGTCTTACTGTTTACTGCTGTTCTCTTTTTCCAGATGTCTACAACAGACCTCACAAACATTCTTCCCATTTCTTTTCTTCACCTCTTCGCCTCTCCAAATAATAAGCTACCCCAAGCTACCAATTGCGGAACATAGAAGCCCACCAATGCTTCAAAACTACCAATGACACAGCGACACAGTCCTTTCCTTTCGTTAAACAATTTATTACTTAACTCAGCCCAACAGCAACACGTACATCCCCGCCACCTAAGAAATTCGAGGAAATGTATATCGCGAGAATATATATCCCGTTTCCCGAAAATCAGTCACTCTTCAGACTTGGTCGCAGGTCATCTGTTTCCATGACCGATAGTGTCATTTTTTGTAAAGTATTGTTGTGTGAAATTCAGTGAAATCATCAGACCATCGCCACTACACTTCGAGCAAATCAGCACGGCAGTGTCGAAAAAATTTCGTTCGATTGTCAAGTAAGTAATAATAAAAGTTCTTTATGCGTGTTTCATAAAATAATTATTAGTTATTAGTGTTTATTTATTTATAATCTTAGCGATACTCCATCTGTGTACGCGTTTTTAGCCCGATAGCTAAAGAATTGCGAGCGCTAGAGCGCGAACAGACACTTTTGAAGAAATTGAAAATGGCGTACAAACAAAAAACTTAACGTTTTTGGATGAAATTTTGCACGAACATTAACTATTAATCACACTTGCTATGTGTGAAATTTCAGCTTGATCGGTTGAGGCATTCTCGAGTTACACCGGTTTAAATTTTTCACGTCCGTTTCACGCGCGCACTCACACACACACATACATCCGGACATTTTCTCTAAATGTGAATTTTCAATGTTTTGGTACATACTGAACATGTTTTCATTGAAATCTCGAAAATGTTTTTTTTTTACCAAAACAAAGCTTCCTCTTTGAGGAAGCAAAATTGATCAATATTGTCACTTAGCCAGAGAAACAGTATTGCTGGTAAAAATTTGTTGCTAAACATTGTTCACACAAAAAATTACTTAAAATGGACCGATTTGCATAAAAATTGATTACTATTGTTGAATAACAATAGTAATCAATTTTACCGGCAATCTTGTTTTTCGCTTGAATAAGCAAAAAAAAACAATAATACCGGTAAAAATTTGTTGTTAAATATTCTTAAACATAAAATTACCATGGACTATTTGATATAAAAATTGGTAAATACTTTGAAAAAACAATAAAAATCAATTTTTGTGTCAAATAGTTAATATATAAAAAAACATGTCCGGACGTATGATTTTTCGAATACCGAATTAACGTGGCAAGTTAGCTACGGCCGAACAAGTTTTATTTTTTTAATCTTTGTGACCAAATTTGGTACTCATAGGTACATATATGTCGATTCTTCATTTAAACAATATATATTAAGAATTTTTTCCGACAATATTGTTATTTTCTCTAAATAGAAAAAATAACAATATTGTCGGACAAAAATATTGGGTATGGTCGAGTCTCGATGCCAAATTGAAAACAATAGCGAGATACATATATAGGAAAAAAAAATGGATATTCAAGTACATATCAGTTTGTTTTTCTTTTCATAGGTGTAGCAGTCGATTAGAAGAGATTCGAGGCCTGGACCACTCTCATCCAAACAATCATGTTTACATCTAAAATGGATTTCGACCGTTCCAAGTTAAGGCGCAAGCGTTACCGTAATGCGGTGAAGGTGCTTAGAAAACACTGTATTTGGGACAGAATGACTATGGACAAGAAGGCTAAGATGACGCTCCAATTCGATCGACATATTGTAGGTGACCTTCCGTTGATCATCACTGATCGAGATATCGATTATTATTATGATACCCTAACGGGCAAACTTTTATACACGGCGAAAATGGAGGATTCGGTCGAGGTTGTAACTCTAGAATAAATAGTTAATTTGTTGTTATTTTAAAATGTTTGTGTTCATTTACGTCCTTTAACAATCAACCCACAAAACGTACAAATCTTGTGGAAGGCTATTAAGTTTTGATTCGGCGGAAGTGGTTCCCATGCCGGGCGTTTGTCTCACTACTGAAGACCAGAACCAAGAAAAGGCCACATGCGTTATAAGGAATAGGAAGCCGAAGGACTTCTGTGGTTCCCATGCCGATTGTCTGAACGGTGACTGAAGCCTGTAGCGCAGTGAAAGCAATCTTGTATTGGCCAAAGCAATCTACGGTCTTTAGTGGTTATCATGCCGAATGACTTTAGGAAACCGCGGTCCAGTACATAGATAAAGTGTCCATTGAGCAATTAGTGAAGTGAGACGCGGAAGTGGTTCCCATGCCGGCCGTTTGTCTCACTACTGAAGACCAGAAGCAAGAAAAAGCTACATGCGTTATGAGGAATAGGAAGCCTAAGGACTTTACTGGTTCCCATGCCGATTGTCTGAACAGTGACTGAAGCTGTAGCGCAGGGAAAGAAATCTTGGATTGGCCAAAGCAACCTAAGATCTTTAGTGGTTACCATGCCGATTAACTTCAGAAGGCCGATGTCCAGTACATATATAGTGTCCACCGAGCAATTGTTAATGACAAGGCGGAATTGATTCCCATGCCGACCGTTTTCTCAAGATTGTTAAACACACGCGCGGTACACCTTAATCACGTGACGATTATCGTCACCGAACCCCGTCGAAACGCGAGCATCTCTCCGGAAAGAGAATCGAGAAGGCAGTCGTCGGGAGACACGCCGAGAGAGTCGTCGCGAGGAGAGAGACGCGTGAGGTGTGCGTGAGCGTGAACGAGCGATAACGAGTGCGGAGAGCGAGAGCGACAATTGTAGTGCGAGCGCGAACGAACGAGAACGTGTACGGAGAGCGTGAGCTACGAGTACTGAAAGCGCAAGTATTCCTATTGTACGGGTGGATTCTAATAAATCAGTATTTTTCGTGCGTCAATTACTACGCGAGTTACGCGTTACCGGTGAGAGCCCGGCGTTATTACGAACCATCCCTGACCCCCGGGGGCGTCTGAAGCCCCTAAACGTGTCCTCCCGGGCGCGTTTAACAAGATTCCGAAAGCTATTTTTAGTTACACGAGTTGTCGTTGTACTATTATAATGCGATTCACCTCATTTCCCTTACCTCATCCTGTCCTATCGGCCTAGAAAATTTACAATAGCAACAAATTTCTTACTTTTGACAATACCACGACGGTAGGCATGTCATAAATCGAGAAGCTCGGTTGCTTTGTCGGCTATATTTGCACGCGAGGGGGTTTCGCGTATGTTTGAATGGTTTTATTGGCCCTGATAAGGGCCGTTTAAACTCGGGGAGTTACCCCGCTCCTCTTCTCGTCAGTTTAGCCCCTCGAAGGGCACGGTCGGGTAGACCGGTTGTCTCAGTTTCACGCTGGATTGGCGTGGGGTCCTTGTAGACCCGGTATGGCGTTTTCGCCCATATCCGCGGGTGGATGGCGGTATTTTCGACCGACGCTTCGCCCTCCTCGGCGCTTCCCAGCTCAGCGGGGAGGCGCGTAGGCACGTAATCCGGCGGCGCTCGCTGAAACACCCCCTGGTGTCGGCCTACTCCTGCGTAGATGGAGGTATATTGGGCAGTAGGGTCGTAGACCTCCGTCCTGGGGGTGTTCTCGGCGGCCTCCGCCAGCACATGTAACGAGCCGACCTCGCCGAAACCGGGCAGCGCCGGAGAGTCGGTCACGCGCTCAAAGGCGGCAGCGGCACTCGCGAGGAGTCCCAGGAGCCTTGGGAGCTCAGGTCGCTGTCCGGTGACCAGCACGCCTTCCTCCTTCTCTCAGTATGCCCCACAGAGTGCGTCGGCTCCGAGATTTGGCTGGTGGGTTCCGGGGTTTTGCCGAATATCGCCGTCAGCTGCTCGCGTTTTTTCCCGGAGAGGGTCTCGTCGTCGGGGTTCGAAGGCTTCCCGTACAATTTCTCCCAGAGGCGGCGTAGTCCTTTTGGTGACGGGTCGGGTGGTGGTTGACTCCTCGGTACTGGTGGCGACGGCGGATGTAAGGGCCGTTTACCCGGTGCCTCGAGGTATACCCCTGGAATCACCCCGCCAGATGAGTTTGCGTCCGGGACCGGTAGGGCCTCCTTTTTTGCCTCTAAATCGTCGAGGCCAGCCTGCTGCGGGTAGGAGGGCTTACGGATAGATACTGGCCCGGTGACGGCGATAGGCGGCGCGTAGCCCCCTCCCCTGGGTTCGGGAGGAGTGGGTCGTCGAAAGTGTATCGGGCCACCTAGAGGGTACGGGACGTAGCGCAGGTCTAGCGGCTCCGTACTCCGAGGGGTTGGTGAGAACAACCCTGGGCCGACCACGGCTATTGTATTTGGCTGAGGCTGTAGTCGGGGGTGATAAGGCCAAGGTCGCGGATCGTAGGTGGAGACGTGAGCGATTCGGACAGTACAGTTGACACCCCGTGGCCTGAGGTCCCGTACGAGCTGCTCTGACCTGCTCTCTAGGCGTGCCTCCGCCCGGGCGTCAAGGCGCCGCTGATAACATCGGTTACGCTTGGCCCGCGGCATGCGGAAACGTGGCCTTCGTCGGTCCGAAAATTCCTCCGTTGGTAGGCAGGAAGACCGCTTTTCAGCCGGAGTTCTTTCCCCCGCCTTTCGGCAGTTAGGGACAAGAACGCGCCGCTTTCCAGCAGGTCGCTCTGCTCTGCAGCAGGGTTCTCTGCTTTGCAGCAGGATGGGAGCTGCTCTACAGCAGTTCGATGGTCGTTCCTCGGCTGGACGGTGTTCGCTCTTCAGCAACTTTGGAGAGTTAGTCGTTTCGATGGAAACGGTTCCCCTTTTTGAGAGAAGTTGTCGGTGATAGGAATCACGGCAACCTTCTCGCCAAGATTGTCGACCGGTGTGGAAGACGGAAAAAAGAATAAGTCCTTTGAACCGAGACGAGGCTTGGTAGGTTGAGTTTCGTATTTTATTCGTGGAATTCTCGGATATTTATTGCCGATCAGTGCCTCATTCGCTTGCGAGAAACTTTCGCGAAATCGCCCTCTCGCAGCTAGTGTTACAGTTAGTCTAGAGTAGAGGCCCGGGCGTACCGTCGCTGTGCTCGGCTATTTCCGACAAAGTTCGGTTTTCGCGTGTAAGTGTCGAGCGTGTGCGCGGCGATGATACGCCCTAACCTCGGGCGATGTTAGGCGCGATGTTTTCTCTTAAAATTAATAATTTGTGAACGATATTATAAATTATGTGTTGTGTGTAATGGATAGAAAAAAAATACTGCATCGGGTTCAACCGGTGTGTTTACGTGTCAGTGTGTGTTCGTGTTTTAATCTTGTGCTTCGTGTAGTGTTTTCGCCTTCGCCGGGCAACAGGTATCGACGAGAATAATGGTAAGTTGAATCTTATTTTAAGTATTTGACGGAGGACTATTCGCCCGGGAGTATTCCTTCGTCTCTTACTAGGTTTGTTTTTTACTAATTATTATTTCGTTTTTAGTTTCAGATCCCTTAGGAGTTCTGGACGGAGGGCCCGACGTCGAGGGATATGGACAGCGGGTCCATGGCATCATCTACAGGTAAGTGTACTTATATCTAGTATCTATTTCAAACTTAAATGCTATTTTAATTATTTACATGTTTTGTTATATTCTTTTTTTTTGTTTCAGGTCCAGCAGCAGCGTCGACGCATCGGTGGAGCCGGAGGGGCCGTCGTCGAATGGCATGGGCGGAAGGCCCATGTCCAGCGAGAGCACTTCTAGGTACGTTTTATTCTAGGTCTACTTTTAATTAGAACTATTAAGTAAGTTTCTTTTTTGTACTAATTTTTAACATGTTTCAATTTATGTTTCAGGTTACGGCGAGGTAGCGGGTAACCCGCTACTCGCCTCGGCGTCGTCGAGAGCGCCGGAGGGTTCGTCGGATGGCATGGGCGGAAGGCCCATATCCCAAATAATACAGGTGAGTCCTTATTCTAAGTTTAGTTATAATTAAGATTATCACATAGGTTTTTTCTTGTTATTAATATGTGCTTTTTTCTGTTTCAGGTACGAGGGTTGGTCGTCGGCGAGGGATCCCGCCACGAGGCCGTGGCGAGGCTCGTCGAAGCCTCGTCTTTGGTCGGCAACGATTTTGATACAGGTAAGTCTTTAGTGTTTTTTAATTCCTAATACTTATGGCTATTATTTATATAGATTTTTGTACTTTTCAGGTTTCGGTAGGTAGCGGCTAAGCCGCCACCTTGCTCGCTGGTGTCGCGTCTCGTCGGGGGTTCCATGTGGCCTCGTCCGGACGTTTCCTGGGGCAAGGTAAATTGTCTTCTAATTCTCCATTTCTACCAACATTTATTTTAATTTCTGTTTTGTTTCTTTTCCCAGGTGGAGGCATCCCGGGTGAGGCGACGTGGAGCCGAGGTGTTGCCGGAAGTGGCACGTCGCTCGTTAAGTATATAGATTAGTTTCATGATTTCATGTACTATTTACTAATACTTTTTTTTTATTGTTTCAGGTTTTTTTTAGATTCGGCGAGGGAGAAAGAAGAAGAACGCCGTTCGGCGTACAACACTTTGTGCATTTATTATGTATACTTAACATAAAGATTTTGTAGTTCTTTTCTAAGAATTTTCTTCTTTCTTAAAATTACATTCTAAAACACGAAGCTGTTAATTCAAGATGTCGAACCGTGAATTCAAGATGAATTTTAAAGCCAATTGCAGTTTTTTAACTCTTCCCTACCCCGAGTTATACGAACGTAGGCTGTGGAGGGGGTGAGTTTCCAGCAAGGGGGTGGAGCGGCAAAATCGGAAAATATGTAAATATCGAGCCGTTAATTCAGCATGAATTTTAAGGCCATTTACAATTTTCTAGCCCTTCTCTACCCTGAGTTACACTATGATAGGCTGCAGAGGGGGTGAGTTTCCGGCAAGGGGGTGGAGCGGCAAAATCGGAAAATATGTAAATGTCGAGCCATGAATTAAACATGAATTTTCAGGCCATTTTCAATTTTCAAGCCCTTCTCTACCCAGAGTTATACGATTGTAGGCCATAAAGGGGGTGACTTGTTGACCCCATACACTTTTCCAGACTCTTTTGGTCTATCTATCCCATACTCTTTTCCAGACTCTTTCCCACCAACCGCATTAATAGACATTTTTTGAAGGTTGTACGATGGTTGGGAAAGAGTCTGGAAAAGAGAATGGGATTGATTACACAAAAAATTTTGAGCCTGTACGCGATGACTGGGAAAGAGTCTGGGAAAGTGTGTGGGTTTGATTGCATGAAAATGTTCGAGGTCGTACCCGATAGCTGGCAAAGAGTCTGGAAAAGTGTATGGGATGAATGTGGGAACTGAACAAAACCCATAGTTAGATTATACTTCACCCATATTCGTTCCCATACGATTCCCCATATTCAACCCATACTCAATTTAATACCCTTTCCCATACGACTTTTTTCTACGCGGGAATCGATACTGACTATTGTCTATACTGTTGGCATCCGATATATTTGGCAACGACAATGCACCGGAGGTATTTTGCAAATTCAATGGAGATGACGCACTGTGTTCAGCATTCGCCAATCCTCTTGCAACTTCGTTGTGAAGCTCTTCGGTAATGGTGCTGTCATCACGATTGTGCCCTTTCGCGATGGATGGAATATGAGAAAGAACTTGGTTCAATGCGTCACTCATCTAAAGAGAAAATACATTGTTACGGTGCAGATAATCTAGTAAAATGATTACACTATGCGTACCTCGTATTGAACTTCCTCAGGGAGCCACTCGTCGCCATCAGTCACTAAGAAAGACAACCTATGGAGCTCAGTCACTGAGTAAGACAAGCTATGTAGATGTCAGCGAATGCATTCTTGCGGTTGATAAAAACGGATTTAAATTTTGCTGAGTACTAGTATCAATAGGCGTTTGATGACTCGCGTCGCTCATATCCATCGGATCGGAGGGAAATGGTCTTCTTTTGGTTGGCGGACTTTCTGAACTTTCTACGCCAATTTTAGTCTTTTCATGCCTTGCTTCCGATCCAATCGATGTTTTTAATGCTGTCACGAGCGATGAATCGTTTTTGGATGCTAGAAATGTAGGATGAGTTTCCCCACATTTCTGTGATCCTTGTATAAAGTTCATGATTCTGTCACACGGATCCAGCATCTTATCTGATACTATACATAGAAGGACACGGGCACCCGCTTTGTCGATACTGTTTGAAGGATCAGAGCGTGGATCAATTTGGACTGCAATTGGCCAATCATTGGACTGGGGATTTCCGAATTTCCGCAACTACTACCGTGCTTTGCGAGTTCCTCATTTTTCTTTGAGGGTGATTCTTTCGTGCTTTGCATATTCGGAAAATCTCGTTTTGTTTGATCAAAATTATTGGGCTCACAAGTTTCTATCGCTTCGAATTTACCCATACTCTGTGGACTGATTTGCGCAGGCAGACGACATGTGTTGAGTTTATGCAATTCAGTTACAGGTCGTTCGGGACAAGGATACTGATCGCCCTTGTCGTTTAATGAAACCTTTTCTGATACTTTCTGATCTTCATCAGTATGAGATGCTGGTTCAGAACTTACGTTTTTGTCGAGGTCGACGGAAGAAGCAGACAATAATGGGTCAGCTGGCTTTTGGATTTCAAAATTGGCGTCATTACTATTGCAATTTTCTGATTCCATGGATGTACTTCTCGACATGCGACACCACTGTGCTTGGAACATTCGGAGTTTCTCGCGTAGCTTGATCAACGTTACCTTGCAGGTCAGTGGTAGACGCGAGTGAATGCAAAACCGATGAATTTGCTTTCGCGGGAGAACGGGATACATTACGTTTTTGTAGTCAAACTGCAAAATCATTATAATATACGCAGTTAACCGTCCCATCGCTTAATAAAATCGGTCCCGTTACAGATGGTGACTCGTAGCTGAGGCCTTTGCCGATATTACTTGATTGTACAGAACATTGATCGTGATCGCTGAAAGAACCGACGAGTGTTTGATTAGTTGGGTTTTGAATTACCGAATTATCGTTGGCACCACCGCTATTTTCTACTTCCGTAGGTGTATTTTTGGACGGCATCTCTGTACTTGTAATCTTTGATACTTCATCCTCACTTTGAGGAACTTCGTACTGCTTTCCACTTTCATCGACATATTCGATCACAATAGATTGGAGCACAAGATGAGATGCGGAATCTAGTTGTGTATGACGTTGCTGCATTTCTGTACTTCAGCCACGGATTTCTCTGAATCAATATTAATTAGTGGTACAGAAGTTTGATCGCGATCTGTCGGAGAAGCAGCGAGTGTCTGATTATTTGGTTCCGGATTTTCTGAATTATCGCCGTCACAACCGCAATTTTCGAGTTCGGTAGCTGTACTTTTGGGGTGTACTTTTGTACTAGTATTCCTTTGCATTTCAACCTCATTTTGATCAACTTCATGTTGCATTTCGACTACGTCAACAGATTCGGTCGCTGGCACAGATGGTAAATTTAATTGTTCATGCGGTTGCAGGACGCTGGAATTCTGTATTTCTGCTGCGGTTTTCTGAGAATCAATATTATTAGTTGATGGTACAGAACCTTGTTCTTATTCGGCGGAAGAAGTGGTTAGTATTTGTTTACTTGGTTCTTGGATTTCTGAATTATCGCCGTCGCAACTGCAGTTTTTGAGTTCCGTTGATGGACGTTTGATCAGCACCTTAGTACTGGCAATCTTTCGTACTTCAACCTCAGTTCGATTGGCTTCACATTTTTCACCGGTTACGTCGACAGATTCAATCGTTGGCACAGATGTTGAATCTAGTTGTGCATGAGGTTGCGAAAAAGTGTATTTTTGTTGTTCAGCGACAGATTTTTGAGAATAAATATTAGTTACCGGTGCAGAGTTGCGATCGCGATCGGTGGGAGATCCAACGAGGAATGATTCAGCTAATTCCGGGATCTCCACATTGTCATCGTTAATACCGTTACTTTCGAGAACCGTAGTAATATTTTGAATCGGTACTTTCTTACTTCGAATCTTTAGAATTTCATGGTTCGTTCGATCGGCTTTATTTTGTTTCGAACTTTCGACTGTTGTTTGACTGTTCGACTGTTCAGCACTGGCAGATATGAATGATGGCTTTTGTTGTGCGTGTAGTTGTGATAAACTGAGTTGCTGTGTTTCAACTGAGGAGTTCTCGATAACAGCTTTCTCGATATTAACTGATGATGATGTACAGTTATTTTGGAGTGCTGTACATGTTGTCTTAGAAGTTGTTCTTTTTTTTCGACCTCGTCGTGTGGGTTTTCTAGATTGTTTTCTTTTAGATGAAGTAGCTTGTCTTCTAGTGCCAACACCAGTTTTTTTCGAGTCGAGTTTCTTCATTTCTCTTCGCAACTCAATTCGAGGAACATCGTTATTCAAATTTTCGCTGATTTGTCGAAGAGGTCCAAAATTCTCTGAAAAGCATAAAATATGTTGAAAACAGACATAAATTTTGCAAATCTATTGAGTATAATCTTATGTACTAGCTTCATGTGCTTAAGATTATACTACTAATTCATTGCATTTTTATTTTTTAGTTATTTATTAAAGAGGACAAAGGTGCAGCTTTAATTTTTTTAACGTTACTACGTAATTACTATGTGAAAATTATAGAATCGCTGTAGGACTTCCGTTTCCGGTGTGAGCATGGATGGACGTGCGTGAAAGGTGTAAGAAATTTTGTTGTGAAAAGAAGGTGCAGAGTGTGTAAAGAAGAAGTAAGGTAGGCTAAGAGAATTGGATAGGGACGATAAGGCAGAGGGATAAAAGCAAAAGGGCAGGATAGAGGGGAAAAGTAGGGAAGAAGAGTGTAAAGAGAAAGCAGGAGATAGGTTAGGAATAGCGAAAGTGAGGGTGAGAGGAAAGAGGAGAAGAGAGGTAGTGGTAGTTAGAGACAGGAGGAAGGTGGCAGCAGCGATAAGGAGAAGAAAGTAACAAGAGAGCAGTGAAGGAGTAAAGTAAGCAGCGAGGTAGAGCAGAGGGGTTAGGTGTGTAGTGGGGGAGAGAGTAGGACGGGAGTAGAGTAGGGAAGAGATAGTAGAGAACGCTAAGAGAATGCCGGGCGCGAAGCAAGGAGACGAAGGGAGAGAGGAGGAGGGGAGTAAGAGAGGTAGGAAAACAAACGCCGAGAGACTAGCGAGGGAAAGGAGTGCGAGCGTAGGTAGTATAGTGGAGATTAACGAGATGTGGAAGAGAAAGAGAGAGCAAATAGAGGAGCAAGGGATAGAGGATAGTGAGGATAGAATATTTCGGAAGAGTAAACTAGTGGGAAGATCGCCAGAGCAGAAAAAAGAGGAGATGGCAGGGATAGAGCAGTTGATTAGAGAAATGAGAGCTGAACTGAAAAGTGAAGTGAGGGAGGTCAGAGAGGATGTTAGAGGGCAGGGGAGAGAGATAAAAGAGGAGATAGCGAAGATCAGAGAAGAGATGAAAAAAGAAAAAGAGAGAACAAGGCAGGAGAAAGAAGAGATGGAACGAAGAATAAACGCAATAGAACGAAGGGTCGTGGAGACAGAGAGAATGAAGAGAAAAATAGAGGAGTTAGAGGAAATAGTAAAAGGGTTAGAGATAGAAAAAGAAAAAAAGAGCGCGGAGGGGGACGAGGGCAGAAGAATGGAAGGAGAGGAGGGGAGCGGGATGGCGAAAAGATTAAAGGAGCTGGAAAGAAAGCTGGAGACAAAGGAGAGGGAAAGACGAAGAAGGAACGTGATCATAAAAGGCGTGGAAGTAGCAGGGACAGTGAAACAAACGGCAGAGAGGCTTCTAGAGGGAATTGGAGTGCAGGCAAAGATTGAGGAGGCGAAAGAGATAGGCAAAAGAAGAATGGATGGAAAACAGGCAATGATAGAGGTGAAAATGGAGAGTCTGGAAGGCAAAAAAGAGGTAATGATAAAGAGGAAAAATATAAGAGGAAGAAGAACAAAAATTGAGGAGGACATGACGTGGACGGAAAGGAGGATACAGTGGAGGTTGAGAGAAATAGGCCGAGAGGAAGACAGGCTGGGAAACCGAACAAGAGTGAGTTATGGGAAGATAGAGATAAACGGTAGAATGTGGTGGTGGGAGAGAAGGATTGAGAGAAGGATTGAGGGATTGGAGAGGGAATATGAGAGAAAAGAAGGAAAGGGACAAGAAAGAAGGAGGAGCACGCAAAAAGGAGAGTAGGAGAGAAGAAGAAGAACGCGAAAAGAGGAGGCTAGATGAAGCTAGAGGAGGAGAGGAGACAGAACAGACAAAAAACGAATAGGGAAGCAGAGACAAGCCAAGGGAGTAAAAGAAAAGGAAGAGAGGGATAGCAGATGGAAAGTAGCATTCTGGAATGTGGCAGGATTGGCAAATAAGGATAAAGAATTTTGGAAGGAGATAGGGAAGTGGGAGGTTATAGTGTTGATAGAAACATGGTTAGAAGAGAAGGGATGGGAAAAGATTAGCAGGAGATTGCCAGAGAGGTACACATGGGAAGTACAATGGGCGAAAAGGGAGAGAAAGAAAGGCAGGGCGAGGGGGGGAATGCTAATTGGAGTAAGAGAAGAGATGGCAGTGGAGAACGAGGAGAGACAAGCGGAGGAAGAGGGATTGATGGTGAACGAAGTGAAGGCAGGACAGGAAAAGTGGAAGGTGATAGCGGTGTATGTGAACGGAGACATGAGCAAAAAAGTAGAGAGCATAAGAGGCTGGATGGAGAGTCGGGTAGAGAGAAAGAGGGTGATTATAGGAGGTGATTTTAATGCGAGAACAGGAACAGAGGGAGGCAAAGTAAGAGACGGAGGAGAGGAAGGAGAAGAAGGCAGGAGGTCGAAGGACAAAACGTTAAACGGAGAGGGGAAGAGGCTAGTGAAGCTCGTAGAAGAAGTGGGTTGGCAGATATTAAATGGAGACATAGAAGGGGACGAGGAAGGGGAATATACATACACTGGAGTAAGAGGGGCAACGGTAATAGATTATGTGCTAGGGGATGATAATACAAGAAAAGGAATTGAGAGCCTGAGGGTGGAGGATAGAGTCGAATCGGATCACCACCCTTTGGTGGTAACGATGGCTGAAGGAAGGGTAGAAAGAAAGAAAAAGGAGAGAGGAAAGAAGAGAGCGAAGAGTGGGAAATGGTCGGAGAGGATGAAGGAAGAATACGCAAGAGGTATGGAAGATATAAAAGCAGAGGGGCGAGAGGTACAAGATATGATAAAGAAGACAATGGAGAAAATCAAAGTGGAAATAAATAGAAGCGAAGAAGAAGGAGGAAGAGAGGAGAGGTTTAGGAAGGAAGGATGGTGGGACGAGGAATGCGGAGCGAAAAAAGGAGAACTAAGAAAGAGCCTAAGGGAATGGAGAGGAAGAAGGGGGACAAGAGAAGTGTACATAGAGAAGAAGAATGAGTATAAAGAATTATGTGAGAGAAAGAAGAATGAGGAACAGGAAAGGTTGGCAAGAGAAGTAGCGGATGCGAGAACGGAAAACGAGGTATGGGAAATAGTGAACAGAGGACGAAAAGGAAGGAAGAGAGTAAATGAAAGTATAGAGAAGCAAGAATGGAAGGAATACTTTATGAGGCTTTTGGGAGGGGTAGAAGAAAGAGGAGCGGAAGGGGCGGAGGGGTAAGAGAGGGGGACGAAGAGGAACTAAGCAAAGAAGAGGTAAAGAGAGCGGTGAGAAAGCTAAAGGAAGAGAAGGCAGTGGGAGGAGACGAGATCCCAAATGAGGCATGGAAGTGTGGAGGACAGGGAACAGAGGAGATAGCATGGGAAATTTGCAGGAGAGTGTGGAGAGGGGACGGGTGGCCGGAAGAGTGGAAGGAGGGAATAATAGTGCCGATAGTCAAAAAAGGAGAAGGTAGGAAGGTTGACGATTATAGAGGAATAACGCTAATGCCATCGATATATAAGATATATACGATGATTTTGGCGAAGAGATTAGAAAAGGAAGTCGAGGAAAAACGGATGATACCAGAAAATCAGACGGGATTTCGAGAAGGGGTAGGAACAATAGACAATGTGTACACGTTGAACTATATAGTAAATAGAGAGGTAACGAAAGAGAAGGGCAAAGTAATTGCACTTTTCGTGGACCTAAGGGCAGCTTTTGATTCGGTAGACAGGCAGGTGTTGTGGGAAGCGTTGGAGAGGAGAGAGGTGAGGAAAGGGCTAAGGGAAAGAATAGAAGAAATATACGATGAGACAATAAGCAGAGTGAAGGTGAGGGGAGAGACAGGGGAGAGATTTTGGACGGCAAAAGGAGTCAGACAGGGGTGTCCGATTAGCCCCGCACTCTTTTAGCTGCTGACCGCGGACATGCAGGAAGAGCTCAGGAAAGGCAGATGGGGAGGGGTAAAGTTAGGAGAAAGAAGAATCTGCACACTAGCATACGCGGACGATGTCGTGGTGCTGGCAGAAAGGGAAGAGGAGATGGAGAGTATGATTAGGAGGTTAGAGAAGTATTTCGAAAAAAAGAAGCTAGAGGTGAATGTAGGGAAAACCAAAGTGTTAAGGTTTAGGAAAGGTGGAGGAAAGAGCAAGCGGATGGAATGGAAATGGAGGGGAAAAAAGATAGAGGAAGTAAAGGAATTCAAGTATCTGGGATATGTGTTTACGAGGAATGGGGGCCAGGAAGCGCATATAAAAGACAGATTAAGAAAAGCAGGGGCGGTAATGAGACAAGTGTGGGGAATAGGAAAAAGAAAGTTTGGTAAGGATTGGAAGAGGAGGATGTGGCTGTTCGACACACTGGTGTGGACGGTGATGGGATACGGCGTAGAGATATGGGGTGGAGAGGAGAGAAAGGAAATAGAGGCCATGCAGGAAAGATATATAAGATGGACGTTAGGGGTGGATTGGAGAACGCCGGGCTATATGATAAGGGAAGAAGCGAAAAGGGATAAAATGAGGACGAGGGCTGGAAGAAGAGCATGGAACTTTGAGGAAAAGCTAAGAAGAGGGGATGGCAGTGAGATAGCGAGAGCGTGCTTAGAGGAAATTATAAATAGAGAGAGGAAAGAAGAAGAAGAGCTGTCGAAATGGGAAAGAGAGAGGAGAAAGTTCAGAGGAGTGCAGGCTGGAGAAGGAGGGGGACGTCGATGGGATGAGGGAAGAGAGCGATACGAGAATAAAGAAAAAGAAGATATATTAGAGCAGAAAAGGGAAAGGATGGAGAAAATAGAGCACTCAAGGTACAACAAATGGTACAGGGAAATAAGAACAGAAGAGGTTCCAAGATACTTAAGGTCAGGGTGGGGGGAGGAGAGATGTAGGAGGATGGCAAGGTTCAGGCTAGGAAATGAAATGAGAGAAGGCAGATACTGGGCGATGGATGAAGAGAGAGAATGTCGAATATGTGGAGAAGAGAGTGAGTCGTGGGAACACGTCCTAGATAGATGTAGAGGGGGAAGCGAAGAAGAGAGAGGCATAGGGGAAAGAATAAGGGAAATACTGGATGAAAGGGGTACGGGAGAGAGATGGATGAAAGAACTAGAAAAGATGAGGAAGGAGAGAATGGAAGCAAGAGGTGCGAATGCAGATGAGTGGACGTAGATTAGGTTGGAGGGAAGAAAGGAGTGGAGCACTGTTATGTCCGGTGGGTCGAGGAAGGGTTGAAATAAACCGTACTCGTTAATTAACAACAAGGTAGACTGTATTAAAAGTGACGACATGTGCTACAGGCAGCACACGCCAAAGCGAGAGGAAGCGACGGAGTCGCCACGGCGCGGTGGAGAGCGCGCGATATTCAACATCTATTCGCGTATACCGCATCTCTCCCCTTCTTAGTGTGGAATTACATGGATGGATCTTGAAGCAATCTTGAAGCATTGTTGAAGAGCTGGCATCATCCTGTTGTTTCAACCGTTTCATATCCGCTTCCCCTTATCGGTGATGATCGCCCTTTCGTCCATCTTTTGAGTTGTCTCACGGTAGTCCGTCTACTATGGAACTTTCCAGTAGCGATTCGTTATAACGATTCGCGCTGTTTTCGACACACCTGCGTTTTGGCCGCGCTCTTCGCATGGGACGATTTACCCGCGTAGCATTCTCGGCCTCCATTTGTACGTCTATCGGTGGCTCCACGACCTCGTGGTCGAGTAATAGTAATCGTTTTTTATGTCGATTATTTTTGGTACGTGTCGGAACCTCGAGCGCTTCCGGAATCTCGACTAATTGGTCGATGTGCTTCCGGTGATGGATCCCTGTTCTATTTTCTTGGACTTCGTACATCCGAAACCCAATTATACCGATTACTTTTCCGATAATCCATTTCGGCCCCGAGGAACGATAATTTCGCATACGGATTTTTGCCCCGATCGGTATTGAGCGTAGACCCTTCGGCGGTCCCGTGTGTTGTGTGCTTCTCCTGTCCTCCTGATTCTTGCGAGTCTTCGGGGTCATGAGATCCAGTGCCGTTCTTAACTTTCTTCCGAACATGAGTTCAGCCGGGGCTTTACCGGTGGTCGTTGACGGCGTATTATGCTGCTTGATCAGGAATCGTGCGAGGCTTTTTTCCCAGTCGGACGTATCGAGTTTCTTAAGCGCATTTTTGGTCGACTGGACCATTCTTTCCGCCTGTCCGTTGGATTGAGGATTGTACGGCGCAATATACTTGTACTTGACTCCATTTTGTTCGAGGAAAGTTCGCATTTTTTCCGACGTATAAGCGGTGTCGTTGTCCGAGACTATGATTTCAGGAATGCCAAACGTCGCGAATAAACGGCGCAATTCGCGTATGACCGTCTCTGAATCCATCGAAGCTATGCGTTTCACCTCCAGCCACTTAGTCTGTGCATCGACGACCAATAAAAACTTTTGTCCGTGGAAAGGCCCCGCGAAATCCATGTGGAGTCGTGCCCAGGGTTTGTCTGGAGGATCCCAGGGGGAAAACGGCGCCTTCGGCGGCATATGCTGTGCCTCAATGCAGCGGTCACAGTTTTTTACTAACACCTCGATATCGTCGTCAATTCCGGGCCACCAGACGTAGGAACGAGCGGACTGTTTTGTACCTACGATACCTGGATGATTGGCGTGTAGAGTTTGCAGAACGTCCTTTTGCAATTTCTCGGGAATGATAACCCTTTGTCCGAACAAGAGGCATTCTTGTTCAAGTGCAATTTTGTCACGTAGATTCCAAATTTTTTTGAATTTTGGATTTACGGTTTTCGGCCATCCCGCGTTAGTCCATTTTTTAACAAACTTCAGAGTCAGGTCCTTTCGGGTTTCTTCGGCAATTTCTTCTGCTCGAATCGGGTTTCTAATCGAGCCATCGATCATGAAGGCGTTTCCATAGTCCTCGTCGATAACTTCTGTTCTTCGCTCCGTTGGAAAACGCGATAGCATATCCACATTCGAGTGTTTTTTTCCGTTGCGATGAATTAAGTCGAAATTGTATGCGGACAATGTGACTGCATAACGATTTAGTTTCTCCGATATAATTTCCGGGGTTGGCTTTCTGGGGTTGAAGATTCCCAGTAGCGGCTTATGGTCTGTCACAAGCGTAAATTTTCGACCCGCTAGGTACTGGTGGAAGTGTTTGACCCCTTCCAGGAGGGCAAGGGCTTCTCTGTCAAGTTGAGAATATTTTCTTTGCTGTTTGCTGAGTGTTCTTGAGTGAAATGCTACCGGTTTCTCTAGCCCATCTGGGGCTACATTCGCCAGAATTGCCCCGATTCCGAACGGTGAGGCGTCGGCAGCGAGGATAATCGGTTTCTCAGAGTCAAAATGAGCGAGAATAGGGGCCGAAATAAGTTTTTGCTTCAATTTTTCGAATGCCTGTTGGCATTCATTGCTCCAGATCCACTGCGAATTATCGTCTAGCAGACGATGTAACGGCTCGGAGATATTTGCCCGATCGATGATGCATCTACCGTAGAAGTTTATTCCGCCGAGAAAAACTTGCAGGCTCTTCTTATCGGTTGGTGCAGGTATTTTGACGATAGCGTCGACTTTCTCCTTGAGCGGTCTTATACCGATGCCGCTGATTTGATAGCCGAGAAATTCCATTGATTCTTGACCGAACACACATTTTTTTTCGTTTATCCGCAGACTTGCGTCGCTCAGCCTCTTCAAGACTTCGTGCAAACGGGCTTCGTGTTCTGCGGTAGTCTTACCTTGGATCTTAATATTGTCCAGGTAAATTTGGATTCCCTGTATTCCTTGGAGACGAGTTACCATGAACTATTGGAATATCCAGGGCGCCGCGTTTATTCCGTCTAGTAATCGAAGGACTTCGAACAACCCTATCGGCGTACTAATTGTGAGGATCCGAGCAGTGGCGTCGTCGACTCGGAGCTGTTTATATGCGTCGGTTAAATCCACTTGCGAGAAGATGTTTCCTCCGTTCAAAGTAGCGAGGGCTTCGTCCACCGTCGGAATCGGATATTCCGAACTTTTCACGTGCGGATTAATAGTGATTTTATAATCACCCACGACTCGAATACTTCCGTTTTTTTTCTTAACGAATAGGGCCGGTGTAGCCCAATCCGATTGGTCAACAGGTCTGAGCATTCCTTGGCTTACCATGTTGTGTAGGGCCCCGTGTATGCCCTCCGTGAGTGCCTGTGGGATGCGGCGTGCCTTATAAAATTTTGGAGTCACACCGTCGTTCATTTCGATATGAATCGCGGTACCCTTGTGTCCGGAGAGCTGCGAGGAGCGAAGGTCTGGGAACTCTTCAAGCATACTAGCGTAACGATCCACGGTCGTCTGTAGAATCGGCTGAATTCCTGTGACCTTGATGTTCAAACTATTGAACCAGTTCCTACCCAGGAGGTTCGGTCCATCCGTCTCGTCGAGGACGACGATCGGCAACGATCCCTTGAAGCGTTTGTAATCCACCGTGACGTTTGTAACTCCCATAATTTTCATTGGTCTGTTACCGTATGCGCGTAGTTCTACAGCATCGATCCATGGAGGTTCCTCTTCAGGCCAAATCTCATGAAAGGTTTGCCTATTTATAAGCGTCAATTTGGCGCCATTGTCGACTTCCATCGCGACAGATTTTCCGTTCAGCTTAACGTGCGTGATATCTGCTTTCGAACTTTCAACTGATCGAACGCTCGAGACGTTGTAGACGAAAGCTTCACCTTCGCTTGAGGACCCTCCACGGCTGTGTACACGGTGTGTCTGTTTTGGCTCATTTTTATTGCTGTTTGTCGCCTTGTTGCTTGTCGGTTTTTCCTTCTGCGCCGACTTCTTTGAACGACACGCTCTATCAATGTGGCCCGTTTTACTACAGAATTTGCAGGTGGCTTCCTTGAAGTAGCAATTATCAGACGTGTGATTTTTCCCATCGCATCTGAAACAGGATTGCTTATTTTCAGAATTATTTTTACCTGGCCCAAGGTTCTTGGGTTGTTTTTTCTTTTGATAAACTTTTTGAATAGAATTATCCCCATTCTTTAGTAATTTTTGCTGTAGTTCTGCGGATTCCACGCTACATGCGATCTCGATGGCCTTGTCGATAGTCAGTCCGACTGTGTTCGTCGCTGTCACCGACTCCTCATGGCGTCTACAGAGATATCTCTGGAGCTCTTCATCCTTAACTCCAGCCACGAAACGGTCCCGCAACATTATGTCGAGTGAAAGTTTTTCGTTTGGTCCACCGAACTTGCAGTCCTGGGCCAATTTCCGTAGTTCCCGCACAAAGTCCTTCAATGATTCGCCCGGATGCTGGTCTCGCTTGTTGAATCTTACTCGACCTAACAACTCATTAATGGGTTTGCCAAAGTGTGCAGAACATTTTACAATTAATGCAGCGTACTCCACGTCTTTGGGGGCGGCGGGAGAAATTAGAGACTTAATAACCGAGTAACTTTTGTCTCCGACCGCAGTGTACAGGGTACATCGCTTTTGTGCATCGGTCGTTATTTTATTTGCTTCGCAATAAAACTCGAAACGTTCCAGCCACTCTTCCCATTTACCGGTAGTGGAGTTAAATTCGGAAAGTTTTCCAATCGAAGCCATTATTTCTGGCTCGGTTTCCTCGTTTTCAGGATCACGTGTATCCGTTAATGCTTGATTACTATATTCACCTTGCGTCGCCCCAGCTCGAACTTTGGACTCGTCGTCGACGGTATTCGTTTTTTCTTCGCTTATCGAGTCGAGGAACTCGTCAGACTCATCGGGGTCGACGATTTTCGATGATTTTTCATCAGGGGCTGACATAACCCCATCGGGCCGATCTTAACCTCTTCCCACGGCCACGTGTGAATCGAAGTGTGTGGATTCTTTTCTTGCCGTATCGAAATACACCAAGTACTCCTCGTCGCCAATGTTATGTCCGGTGGGTCGAGGAAGGGTTGAAATAAACCGTACTCGTTAATTAACAACAAGGTAGACTGTATTAAAAGTGACGACATGTGCTACAGGCAGCACACGCCAAAGCGAGAGGAAGCGACGGAGTCGCCACGGCGCGGTGGAGAGCGCGCGATATTCAACATCTATTCGCGTATAC
>OZ024777.1:2660293-2690293 GCA_964017025.1 Stenichneumon culpator
AGGTAACGGTAAGTGCTATACCATTTTAACAGACGGATTATTTAACGGCTATTTAAAGGCTTTCGAATGAGACTAGTAACGATTTAATCGGACCACCCCGTCTCGAGAAACCCACCCCCTCTTCGGCCGATAAAAGTGCAACTCAGGAGAGGGTAGAGCTAGGACATTGCAATTAGTCTTAAAATTCACATTAAATTAACCGCTCGACACATCCGTACTACCTAATTTTTCCGATCCACCCCCTCGCCGGAAACTCACCCCCTCTACAGCCTGTCATAGTATAACTCGGAGTAGGGAAGAGTTAGAACATTGCAAATGGCCTTAAAATTCATGTTGAATTAACGGCTCGACATTTACATACTTTCCGATTTTGCCGCTCCACCCCCTCGGCGGAAAGTCACCCCCATTACGGCCTACAATCGTATAACTCGGGGTAGGGAAGAGTTAGAAAATTGCAAATGGCCTTAAAATTCATGTTGAATTAACGGCTCGACATTTACATATTTTCCGATTTTTCCGATCCACCCCCTCGCCGGAAACTCACCCCCTCTACAGCCTGTCATAGTATAACTCGGAGTAGGGAAGAGTTAGAACATTGCAAATGGCCTTAGAATTCATGTTGAATTAACGGCTCGACATTTACATATTTTCCGATTTTGCCGCTCCACCCCCTTGCCGGAAACTCACCCCCTCTGCAGCCTATCATAGTATAACTCACGGTAGAGAAGGGCTAGAAAATTGCAAATGGCCTTAAAATTCATGGTGAATTAACCGCTCGACATTTACATACTTTCCGATTTTGCCGCTCCACCCCCTCGGCGGAAAGTCACCCCCTTTACGGCCTACAATCGTATAACTCTGGGTAGAGAAGGGCTAGAAAATTGCATATGACCTTAAAATTCATGTTGAATTAACGGCTCGACATTTACATATTTTCCGATTTTGCCGCTCCACCCCCTTGCCGGAAACTCACCCCCTCTGCAGCCTATCGTAGTATAACTCGGGGCAGGGAAGAGTTAGAAAATTGCAAATGGCCTTAAAATTCATGTTGAATTAACGGCTCGACATTTACATATTTTCCGATTTTGCCGCTCCACCCCCTTGCCGGAACCTCACCCCCTCTGCAGCCTATCATAGTATAACTCGGAGTAGGGAAGAGTTAGAACATTGCAAATGGCCTTAAAATTCATGTTGAATTAACGGCTCGACATTTACATACTTTACGATTTTGCCGCTCCACCCCCTTGCCGGAACCTCACCCCCTCTGCAGCCTATCATAGTATAACTCGGAGTAGGGAAGAGTTAGAACATTGCAAATGGCCTTAAAATTCATGTTGAATTAACGGCTCGACATTTACATACTTTACGATTTTGCCGCTCCACCCCCTCGGCGGAAAGTCACCCCCTTTACGGCCTACAATCGTATAACTCAGGGTAGGGAAGAGTTAGAAAATTGCAAATGGCCTTAAAATTCATGTTGAATTAACGGCTCGACATTTACATATTTTCCGATTTTTCCGATCCACCCCCTCGCCGGAAAGTCACCCCCTCTACAGCCTGTCATAGTATAACTCGGAGTAGGGAAGAGTTAGAACATTGCAAATGGCCTTAGAATTCATGTTGAATTAACGGCTCGACATTTACATATTTTCCGATTTTGCCGCTCCACCCCCTTGCCGGAAACTCACCCCCCTCTGCAGCCTATCGTAGTATAACTCGGGGCAGGGAAGAGTTAGAAAATTGCAAATGGCCTTAGAATTCATGTTGAATTAACGGCTCGACATTTACATATTTTCCGATTTTGCCGCTCCACCCCCTTGCCGGAAACTCACCCCCTCTGCAGCCTATCATACTATAACTCACGGTAGAGAAGGGCTAGAAAATTGCAAATGGCCTTAAAATTCATGGTGAATTAACCGCTCGACATTTACATACTTTCCGATTTTGCCGCTCCACCCCCTCGGCGGAAAGTCACCCCCTTTACGGCCTACAATCGTATAACTCTGGGTAGAGAAGGGCTAGAAAATTGCAAATGACCTTAAAATTCATGTTGAATTAACGGCTCGATATTTACATATTTTCCGATTTTGCCGCTCCACCCCCTTGCCGGAAACTCACCCCCTCTGCAGCCTATCATAGTATAACTCGGGGTAGGGAAGAGTTAGAAAATTGCAAATAGCCTTAAAATTCATGGTAAATTAACGGCTCGACATTTACATACTTTCCGATTTTGCCGCTCCACCCCCTCGGCGGAAAGTCACCCCCTTTACGGCCTAGAATCGTATAACTCTGGGTAGAGAAGGGCTAGAAAATTGCAAATGGCCTTAAAATTCATGTTGAATTAACGGCTCGACATTTACATATTTTCCGATTTTGCCGCTCCACCCCCTTGCCGGAAACTCACCCCCTCTGCAGCCTATCATAGTATAACTCGGAGTAGGGAAGAGTTAGAACATTGCAAATGGCCTTAAAATTCATGTTGAATTAACGGCTCGACATTTACATACTTTCCGATTTTGCCGCTCCACCCCCTCGGTGGAAAGTCACCCCCTTTACGGCCTACAATCGTAAAACTCAGGGTAGGGAAGAGTTAGAAAATTGCAAATGGCCTTAAAATTCATGTTGAATTAACGGCTCGACATTTACATATTTTCCGATTTTGCCGCTCCACCCCCTTGCCAGGAAACTCACCCCCTCTGCAGCCTATCATAGTATAACTCGGGGCAGGGAAGAGTTAGAAAATTGCAAATGGCCTTAAAATTCATGTTGAATTAACGGCTCGACATTTACATATTTTCCGATTTTGCCGCTCCACCCCCTTGCCGGAAACTCACCCCCTCTGCAGCCTATCATAGTATAACTCGGAGTAGGGAAGAGTTAGAACATTGCAAATGGCCTTAAAATTCATGTTGAATTAACGGCTCGACATTTACATACTTTCCGATTTTGCCGCTCCACCCCCTCGGCGGAAAGTCACCCCCTTTACGGCCTACAATCGTAAAACTCAGGGTAGGGAAGAGTTAGAAAATTGCAAATGGCCTTAAAATTCATGTTGAATTAACGGCTCGACATTTACATATTTTCCGATTTTTCCGATCCACCCCCTCGCCGGAAAGTCACCCCCTCTACAGCCTGTCATAGTATAACTCGGAGTAGGGAAGAGTTAGAACATTGCAAATGGCCTTAGAATTCATGTTGAATTAACGGCTCGACATTTACATATTTTCCGATTTTGCCGCTCCACCCCCTTGCCGGAAACTCACCCCCTCTGCAGCCTATCGTAGTATAACTCACGGTAGAGAAGGGCTAGAAAATTGCAAATGGCCTTAAAATTCATGTTGAATTAACGGCTCGGCATTTACATACTTTCCGATTTTGCCGCTCCAAACCCTTGACTGATTTCCGGTGGAAATGTCGAGCAGTTAATTCAACATGAATTTGAAGGCCAATTGCAATTTTCCAACTCATGCCTTACCCGAGTTATGCTACGATAGGCTGGAGAGGGCGTGAGTTTCCGCCAAGGGGTTGAAGCGGCAAAATCGGAAAATGTGTAAATGTCGAGCCGTTAAATCAAGATAAATTCTAAGGCCATTTGCAATTTTGTAGACCTTCTCCACTTCGAGTTATACGAACATAAGCTGTAAAGGGGGTGAGTTTCCCCCGAGGGGGTGGAGCGGTAAAATCGGAAAATATGTAAATGTCGAGCCGTTAATTCAACATGAATTTTAAGGCCATTTGCAATTTTCTAGCTCTTCTCTACCGTGAGTTATACTACGATAGGCTGTAGAGGGGGTGAGTTTCCGGCAAGGGGGTGGAGCGGCAAAATCGGAAAATATGTAAATGTCGAGCCGTTAATTCAACATGAATTTTAAGGCCATTTGCAATTTTCTAGCTCTTCTCTACCGTGAGTTATACTACGATAGGCTGTAGAGGGGGTGAGTTTCCGGCAAGGGGGTGGAGCGGCAAAATCGGAAAATATGTAAATGTCGAGCCGTTAATTCAACATGAATTTTAAGGCCATTTGCAATTTTCTAGCTCTTCTCTACCGTGAGTTATACTACGATAGGCTGTAGAGGGGGTGAGTTTCCGGCAAGGGGGTGGAGCGGCAAAATCGGAAAATATGTAAATGTTGAGCCGTTAATTCAACATGAATTTTAAGGCCATTCGCAATTTTCTAACTCTTCCCTACCCCGAGTTATACTATGATAGGCTGCATCGGGGGTAAGTTTCCGGCAAGGGGGTGGAGCGGCAAATTCGGAAAATATGTAAATGTCGAGCCGTTAATTCAACATGAATTTTAAGGCCATTTGCAATTTTCTAGCCCTTCTCTACCCAGAGTTATACGATTCTAGGCCGTAAAGGGGGTGACTTTCCGCCGAGGGGGTGGAGCGGCAAAATCGGAAAGTATGTAAATGTCGAGCCGTTAATTTACCATGAATTTTAAGGCTATTTGCAATTTTCTAACTCTTCCCTACCCCGAGTTATACTATGATAGGCTGCAGAGGGGGTGAGTTTCCGGCAAGGGGGTGGAGCGGCAAAATCGGAAAATATGTAAATGTCGAGCCGTTAATTTAACATGAATTTTAAGGCCATTTGCAATTTTCGAACTCTTCCCTACCCCGAGTTATACTATGATAGGCTGCAGAGGGGGTGAGTTTCCTGGCAAGGGGGTGGAGCGGCAAAATCGGAAAATATGTAAATGTCGAGCCGTTAATTCAACATGAATTTTAAGGCCATTTGCAATTTTCTAACTCTTCCCTACCCCGAGTTAGACGATTGTAGGCCGTAATGGGGGTGACTTTCCGCCGAGGGGGTGGAGCGGCAAAACCGGAAAGTATGTAAATGTCGAGCCGTTAATTCAACATGAATTTTAAGGCCATTTGCAATGTTCTAACTCTTCCCTACTCCGAGTTATACTATGACAGGCTGTAGAGGGGGTGAGTTTCCGGCGAGGGGGTGGATCGGAAAAATTAGGTAGTACGGATGTGTCGAGCGGTTAATTTAATGTGAATTTTAAGACTAATTGCAATGTCCTAGCTCTACCCTCTCCTGAGTTGCACTTTTATCGGCCGAAGAGGGGGTGGGTTTCTCGAGACGGGGTGGTCCGATTAAATCGTAACTAGTCTCATTCGAAAGCCTTTAAATAGCCGTTGAATAATCCGTCTGTTAAAATGGTATAGCACTTACCGTTACCTTTATTTTGACTGTGGTCATCCTAGCTTCATCGGCAGTCAGAAAGTCCACACGTTTCTACCCTTAGGGGTGGAGCGGAAAATTTTTTTTTGGGGCACTTAATTAGCCTTTAATTAGCCGTTAATTATGCAATCGGTTTTATGTCAAAATTCCAATGTGGTCGTTCTGAGTTATTTGACATCAAGGATACGAAAAGAAAAATTAACAGAGAAATATGTAAAAAAACAATGAAGAAGAACAGAGTAAAAAAGAGGAAAATAAAGAGAAAAACCGACCGTACAAAGCGAGACTAGAGTGAAAAGTGCAGAGCGCAGAGGACAGAGAGCCCCGCCTGACACAGAGAGAAAAAGTCCACAAATACGGAAGGAAGACGATACACAAAATGGAAAAACCGATTTGGCAATGCAAAAGGATCAAGATTTACAACAACGAGACGATCAATCGCCGCCGACAAATATCGGAGAACTGGCCAGCGACGATAAAACCTACGAGCCACCTGTACGACCAACATTCAGATCACCAACAACAGTACAGAATTTCCGAGGTTTTACCCTGCAACCCCAACTGCAGGACGAAACATCAACCAACGATGAATCCAGCACACCTCAGGACGTACCGCCGAACTTTCGATCGCCTACCTTTGACAAAACATCCATAACTCAATATCGGACAGAAAAGGTAGTTGACCAAGAACGTGTTCGACCGACCTTTAGATCACCCTCGTCAAATGAAAAATCGAAGAGCCAACTGCGCAACACTGCTAAACATACCATACAGAAAAAGCGGAAAATAGCGGTCTGTTTATTTGAGGGCAGTATAACTGTAAGACACAGGACAACGGGCGACTTAATAAACACGCCCAAATTGTGTAAAAAGCTGATCATCCTCTTAGATGAATTAAAATTACCATTGATTTACTATCATTAAAAAACTGCCCAGGCACAAGACAATCGATCACCAAAAACGCAGGAAGCCATTCCACACCCAAGATCGACGAATGAGTTAGTGGTCACATCAGGAATTTTGCGAGAAGCGAGTGAGCTCTTCACCCACGAAGAACAACCAGTCGCCATACCTGAAATGCCGAAACAAATCGATTTGGCAACACCATCGAAAATCGAGCCGAATTTCCGATCACCATCGACGATCAGGCAAACCACCGAACTAGGAAACCTACCATCGCCTTCCATCAGGCCCAAAGAGAAAATCAAATTTGGGAAAATCGCACCACTTCCACCTGTGCGACCTAACATCAGATTTCCACTGACACATGCTGAGCGAGGAAAAAGTTCCGACCAATTTATTGCACAAACACCAGTGCAACCAAACTTTAGGTCACCCTCGAATCTCGACCTACATAATAGCATTGCTTCAAGCACTACCCAACAAATAGTGCCACCGAACTTCTGTTCGCCACCTTTTCGTAAAAATATAGTCGTCAGAAACCACGGCTAACGACAACCTATCAGGAATAATAACTTGTACATCGCAAAGTTATAGACAACGACACACATCGCATAAGAGTGTGTTATTGTAACCGAACAAACGTCTCATCCATCGACATTAGTAATTAGCATATTAGTACAACTAGATATTGGGCAAACTAGATGTAGCATAAGGAAACACATACACACAAAATCTACCTGAAATATCAACAACAATCCCAGCCTTTGGAACTATGCAGGTGTATATTTGCTTACGCTACAAATACAAAACCACACTACACGCGCGAAACAATACCTTAAAACCCACAGACACCAGCCGCTAATTTTAGACACCTAACACTTAAACAAAAACAGAATCACCGGAAATAATAATAATAAAAGAGGAAACCGATTCTGACCCCGAAATAAAAGAGGAAACCGACTCTGACCCCGACTCCGACTCAGAATCCGACAACACCTCTCAAGAAACGCTAAAACCGCAAGGTGAAAAAAAACCGCCAACCCCTAGACCCACACCTACTGCAACCGAAAACATGGTCCTGAACTGGCTTGACAAACAAGACATAACGACACTAAGACGGATTACAAATCAAATCATGACCAGAATATTTTTAATAGAAAAGGCAAACGCAAAAAAACAGATGACACGGAAACGCAAGCGCTCTCCCATTTAAAATCAGACGAAAACCTACGGACGCAACGCAAACAGAATATTACAAAAAAAAAAAACCCCCAATCGAGAACGACAAACGCACTGCAACTCACGTATCAAACACGCAACATACAATACCACACTTTACACCTATCATTACTTCACACGTAATGAAACATAACCATTAACCCTCATGCATTTTCAAACATGCATACATAATATAAATGATATATATATATATATATATAAAAAAGAGCGGAAAACAAGAGCGCGGCGACACACCCTGCGTAGCAGCCTTGTTTTGTAAGACGAACCGGAAATCGACATTTTTTCTTTTTTTGTTGTCTCCTACGGCAAGAAGCCGTACCACCAGTGGACTATTTGTTTCGTTTTTTTCTCTTCTCTTTGAAACCGGTCAATATATTACTCATCTTAAATAAAAAATATGTCTTATATTAAAAAAAAAAATTTCTCCTTCTCTCCCCTATTAAAAGAAAAATAAAAAAATAAAAAGTTTCAGAACCAATGCCACCTATCCTAAACCCAGGAACCACCTCCATTGTAACATATCTTACCCACTAACGCCAACACTAATAAAGCTTTCAGAAAATGTTTCAGGAAATGAAATTAAGCAATTGTTATTCTTTCGCTAACTACCAGGATGCATTATACACAAAAGGTTACGGGATACGGAAAAAATAATAATAACTCAGACAAAGGACTAAACAGTAAATACAAAAAAAGGCACAACCAACATCAATTTATCGAATCTCACAAAACCTGGAGAATCAACGTGAAACCTTTCCTATTATAAATTTTTTTTTTATAAAATAATATATATATATTTTATCATAAACCCGACCGATCCCCTATAACACAACCAATTCCACTAACACAAATGCTAATGAACAATAGCCAGTTTCAGATTTAGGACAACTATCGCTTAGACGAACATAGCAAGGACATTTGGACGGAACAAATAGTAATCATCCTTAACAACCCGAATTAAGGGAAGAACCGGACGACACAGAAGTGGGTTCCAAGGAAAAATGGCTATTTTGATGACACACACACATACAGCGAAAAACGCACAAAAACCGACCCACAAGCAAACAAAAACCATTCCATTATATAGACTCATATTCACCAATTTTGTAAACAACCATATCCGATGCGGAGCATCGCTCTTTTTGCAAGAGGGGGAGTGTGACGGTCCCGTATTTCGAGTTAGCACATTAGCGCAGGAAACTCGGTTTAAAATATTTCTATCCTGATTCTTGCTAATCTTTCTAACGTCAGCACCTTCCGTGCGAACGCGACCGCTCTCACGGTAGCGGTCCAGCCGCTGCACCCGCCGCGCATGAGCCGCGGCCGTCTTATCGCGCGTAGGAATACGTTGTCGCGCGCAGCAATAGGCGAGGGCCCCGCTTTCGTCAGGCCCTTTATGCAGTTCATCATCAGTCCCCGATCTTGTAAGACGTTACGCTCTCCGAATACTTAGACAATAAAGTGCCACAGTCGTCATTCACCTTTAATCTGCATTCACACAATAATTTATAACTCCTCGACCAACCCGACTATCACATTTTACTCCCTTTTTTAAATGCAACAAGAGATTTGTTACAGAATCCCATATTGCTCCAATCAAAAATAATGACCATCCATACACGGTGTGCAATGCATATCCGTATATGAGTGTGTCTATTACTAATTGTACTGCTCTTATAATCATAATTACTCCTATCAGACCTGCACTTATGTTGCCGAATGCAACTAGACTTTCCAACATCCTTCTCCATGCATTCTCCATTAGTTTCTGCAATTCCGGTCCATCCAACAATTTGACGAATGAACCACCCTGTGGTACGGTTGGTTTGCCCAACAAACCCCTAGCCACGGTGTTCAGTACCGCAGGTCTCTCGGCTGGAAACATGATGTGCTCTCGAAGCTGCTCCAGTTCCGATGTCGTGTAGATCCCGCTGGTTGCCAATGACTTGGTACTTTTGTAGGTCCACGTAGGTTTGGTGTTCGGTTTCATTTTCTCAGGTGGGTATACGAGTATTGGTCCAGGCATCATTGCATACCAATCCTCGTCAATAAAATATGTAGGCGCAACCATTTTGTTGCATGTGAACTGCATTCCGGTTTTCAATAAAATATAAGTTTTTCGTGTCAAGAAATAACTGGTGTTTCCCTCAGTTACTGGCAAATGCGTATAACATTCTTCCCGCTGTTGTACTCGAACTTCCTTTGGGATACATTTTATGATGTGTACAACCTCTCCAGATATTACAGCCATATAACCCGGTCCTTTCATCAGATGATATGCGAATTCATCCGGAATTTCTGTAGCTATTGCCAAACGATTTTTCAACATTTCTCTTTCCAATTCGCATTTGTGAGTCAAGAGATCGTGATAAACTTGTTGAGTTTGAGTTTGAATATGTCGCTCAATATAAACGAACTTTGAGTTTACGTAAGTGTACATGTCCATATTTATCACTTCCATCGTTTGTCCTTGCAAAAACGTTTGTCCATTTTCGATCTCGTATATGAACAATTTTGGGTGTTCAGTTCGCACTATTGTTTGTCCGCATATGTTTGTTGATCCGCGTATTACAAGCGCAAAAATTATGTCCGATGTAGTAACGGTATACAACACTTGCGAGTTCTGGTCTACACCTTTTTCAGATATGCCTTCGTACAACACTCCATATTGTCCATTACCGCAATTTCCGACAGGAACAGATTCCCAAAAAGTATGTCCTCCTTCCATGTCTACACATTGTCCTTCGTTTAATTCACAACGTATTCCCGACTTTAAGAAGATTTTATTGGTTTTAAGAGCGATCGTAGCACGATAGTCTCTCAAAGTGATTTTTACTTCCGCCAATACTACTACATCATCCCAATTTCCGAAAGGATCTGAATACGCCGTTCCTTTACATTCACCATCTTGTCCTACTTTTCCCGCCAATGTCACAGGATGAGTTATACTGTGATTACCCGTAATTCCCATTATCAAAGTCTTTTCTACTTGAAAGGATCCGTGTTCATACATTCGATCACACGCGTCTCGCGATACCTCGTACACGTACGAAGCTTTTCCGTTCGTTACGTCACTGGTATGCGAGAACATCCCGCACTGTCGAACATCTCTATTAATCTCAACTTTGCACTGTCGCACATGTACAGATGCATAATCGTTTATCTGTAGCAGTTGAATTCGCACAGCTGTGACGTTCAATGCCGGTGACGGAATATCGCATTCCTCCACCTCCAGAAGCGATACTGTTGTGATGTTAGATCTAGCGGTTCCACAATCGTACCCGATCATCCCCATACATTGCCTCGATAGCAGAATTACCCCTATGATGAACAAGGGTATTTTCTCTCTCAACTTGATCTATGCAAGAAAGAAAATGACGGAGTTATAGTTATTGCTTATTTTATTATTTTAACCCTTTGATGAAGTTATACATATAAATTATTTATTAGTAAGATTTGGTGATAATACAATGATATTGTTGTGCTGGTTAGATTACACATTCGTTGTTAATTTATACTGGTGTATATATATATATATATATATATATATATATATATATATATATATATATATATATTATTTTTTCCTTCTTTTTTTTTTTCTTCTACATGGATACTACTAATTTTCTTGATATTTCTTAATTTATCGATATTGTTAGTTTCTTTTTCTCTTTAATTTCTTTCTCCTTGTTCGCGTTCTCTCTGCATACATATGATTTTACCGCGTACTCTCAGAAGCATGAATTTCAAAGCCTTCATTTTTATGATCAATTCGTCAGTGCCAAATTGCACGACGATATCCGGTTCTCGCTCACCCCAAGTCAAAATCATAACTATTACATGTTCCTTTTCTCCATCGTACTTCCGGAGTTCAAATTTTGCATCTAACTCCTCTATGGCTTTCGTCGCAACTTCCAGATACTCTTCAGAGTCGCTTTGTCTAACATGTTCTTCATTCCCATCAATTTTATCTAATATTGAGTTTACCATCAGACTAGCCAAACGCAATACTTTACTCTCCCAATCTTTATTACGACCTCTCCATTCAGCCTGATCTACTATTTTCCTAATTAAAGCACTAGTAGCTATTCTCCCAGCAATTTCTTTATTTTCTGCAACTCCTTCGGCACAAAATCCCTCATCGATTGCCTGAACTCGAAACTTCTGTCTCTGCTGTCTCTGCTCCGGCATCTCCTCGTATCGTACCATCCTTCCTCTTTGTACTCCCGCGTAGAAAAAAGTTGTATGGGAAAGGGTATTAAATTGAGTATGGGTTGAATATGGGGAATCGTATGGGAACGAATATGGGTGAAGTATAATCTGACTATGGGCTTTGTTCAGTTCCCACATTCATCCCATACACTTTTCCAGACTCTTTGCCAGCTATCGGGTACGACCTCGAACATTTTCATGCAATCAACCCCACACACTTTTCCAGACTCTTTTGGTCTATCTATCCCATACTCTTTTCCAGACTCTTTCCCACCAACCGCATTAATAGAAATTTTTTGAAGGTTGTACGCGATGGTTGGGAAAGAGTCTGGAAAAGAGAATGGGATTGATTACAAAAAAAATTTTGAGCCTGTACGCGATGACTGGGAAAGAGTCTGGAAAAGTGTATGGGATGAATGTGGGAACTGAACAAAGCCCATAGTCAGATTATACTTCACCCATATTCGTTCCCATACGATTCCCCATATTCAACCCATACTCAATTTAATACCCTTTCCCATATGACTTTTTTCTACGCGGGCTGTTGTCATTGCGCGTACAACATTTCTTCGTCCGTTCATTCCACCTTGGTCTGACATTGTCCGTAGTTTGAGTAGTCTGTAATTGTCATGGTTTTATTAAACAAGATATATTTATTCGGGTATAATATGTGAAAGTCTCAGTCGATTTGCATGTACAATCTGAACATTTTTCTTAGTTTTTATCTTTATATTTTGATTTCCCATTATTTCGACCACTTCATGCGGTCCAGTGTATTGATCTGCTAGTTTTTTCGGTTTTGGTCCATTCTGCAAAAATACGTAGTCACCTACTTTGAATGATTTTACGTTTAGTCTGTAACAGGAGCAAGCTTCCTTACAATATTTTCTCCGAATTCGTGCACCTCCTGTAGAGGAATGGGCGCTCAAACGGAGGGATTCGTGTGCTCGAGTGTCCAGGAATTATGGGTTGGCGTATCAGAGACGGTTTTTATGTGGAAATAATGATTTTATTCGTAACCGGACAAGTTTTCAAGTATTTACAGTTTTTCCCTTTCTTAAATTACTTCTTGTTATTTATTCGTTGTGCAATCATTATTTACTTGTTCACCAAAAATGCTTATTCTCATATTCTTATCTTGTTTCCCCTTTTCTTGGCGCTTTTATTGCTTGAGGTGGCGAGTATTCTCGATCTGCGTTATTATCGCGCGTTGACCGTTTTCCGGTTATATTACCGCCGCCACATGCGAACGCCCTATGATTTCGGGTTGGCGGCTCGATAGCTCGTGTTCCCAAGATGGCCGTCGCTCGCGGCTGGCCGCGCTGTGACGTCACGGGGCCGCGTCGGCAGTGACAGCTCGCTCACCTCGCGACTTGCAATTGGTGTTTATTTATTCACTAACCGATTTTACCTGGACTTGGTGACATCGGTAAATGCAGGAGACGTGAATGAAACCCTGTGGGTGGTTTTTTCGGGTCCTCGGCGTTGTAAATTTGGCTCACCCGTTACTTCGGCTTTTCTGACCGGTCACTTTGGTCAATTTACCGCTTCGCGCCAAACGTTGCACAAATGTTTACTTCGGATTTGGCGAGCGATTCGACGTGTTACGAGTTTTTCCGGATCAGTTTCACAATTTTTTTTATGAGTCCTCGACGCGACCATTACCAGTCCAGCGTGATGACTTTTTATACGTCCCGCGTTTCACACTTTTTCTGAGTTCGAAATTTGCACGAAATCTATAAGTTCTTTTTCGGCACGAATTTCGGAAGTTCACCCGGCACAGAAGTTTTCCGCACCGAAATTTATAAGTCCGAATCTGCACAGAAATTTATAAGTCCAATTCGGCACAGAATTTTATAAGTCCACAGTCGCACAAAATTTTATAAGTTCTTTTTGGCACTGTTTCACTTTAGTCACTTTTATTCCCGTTTACTCACTTTTACTTTTTACTTTTCACTTTTCACTATAAGTCCTTGGAGAACTGGTGTAGACCCGGTGAGATGATTAACTCATTTCCGGTCGATTTCGTGCCTTTTTATATGCTAATTTTTGCCTCCCACTCGCGAAAATTGCATCTTTTTGGCGGACTCGCGCACGCGTATTTCGTTCTTAGTGTTTAATTTTTCTATTGGTCCTTCAAGGTTCTTCTCCCTTGTTCTCCAATTACCGGTGGGTTCTCCAGTGACGTCATTGCCCTTCTCGGCTTATCTCTAATCGGATGCCTTTCTTGGTAGCGGTGGCGTCATTTTTGTCCAATCATCTGTTCCCTTTTTCCCTCGCTTTTTCACTCCTTTCTTCGACCCTGAGCGTGCTTTCGCCGCAAGCCCGCTTGGCAGCGCCGTGGTGCTTCCGAGCTCTCGTCTGCGCATGCGCTCGCCTCGATATTGATCGAGCCGCCGCTCGATCCTGGCAGGTGGCGCCACTTACACCTCGCGATTGCTCCCTTATTGCCGATAATATCGATTTTGGCTCGGCCTGGGGTGGTCGCCGATAGCCAGACAGTTACAAGTCTTTTATCGTGTCGTTCTTTGGATTTGATTTTTGCTTGTATTAAATTTTCTCTAGCCATTCTTCGAATCTCATGTAATTGTGTTATCAATTTTATCAAATAACCACTGTACGTCGGTAGTTCATCTTCTACCCCCAACGGTTCACTCGATGGTACCCTTGCCAATTTTCCAAACACCAATTCGTATGGAGTATGTTTTGTACCCTCATGCACGCTGGTATTATAATTGAAAATTGCCAATTGCACCCATTCGTCCCAAACAAACTCTTTATCAGCGTATTGTTTCAAATATTCTCCTAAAGCATGATGCGAACGTTCCAATGAACCGTTCGACTGCGGATGAAAAGCCGTTGTTCGAATTCTTTTTATTTTAAACCTTTTAGCTACTCGTCTGATTAATCCACTGAGAAAATTTCGACCTTGATCTGTTAATATTGATTTTGGTGGTCCGAAAATACGAATAAAGTGTTTCACCATCGCATCTGCGATTGTCAATGAAGTCGCGTTTGGTAAAGGAATAGCAAGGCAAAATTTGGTCAATTGGTCCTGAATTGTTAATATATACTCATTACCGTCTTTCGTTTTTGGTATTGGTCCGACTATGTCCATAGCTACTTTGTCGAAAGCTGACCCCGGTGTATCGGTGAACACCATTGGTTGCTTCGTTTTGTTTCTCACGCATTTCTTCAGTTGACATGGCAAGCATCTCTGTATGTAATTCTGAATATCTACTTTCATCTTTTTCCAAAAATAATGCTGTCTGATTCTATTAAAGGTTTTCGTAACCCCTCTATGACCTCCTACAGCTGTCCATGCATTTCCTGTATTATTCCCTCACCCTCCTGTTTACTAGGATACCTAACAATTCCATGACAAACTATTACTTTGGTCGGACTTCCCAAAAATCCTAAGCGTAATTCCGTCGCAATTCTATCCCACGAAACATTTTCTACCAAATCTGTCTTTGCCAAGCTTATACATTGAATTTCTAGTTCTTCTGTTAATTTTCTAAATCTTCTCATTACGCTTTGATACGGGCTAAAATTAATGAAGGTCCCTCTCCTGAGTTATCGCTAACCGGCAATGCTATATGATACCTATTTCCCTTTTTTACTGCACTAGCCTCTCCCAACTGTAGACCCGGAAAATACGGTAATTCGTTTCGATCTGCCAATTTCCGCGAACCCGAATCAAGAGACTCTGCCTTTGTGTTCAAAAAATAACTGAGTGCATCCTTGCGAGTAAAGAAAAGATCACGACTTTGGATAATATTTCCCGGTGGAATTTTCTCGATTTCCTCATCTCATTGTCTTTCTTCATCCTCCAACTTCTCATTGTCCGAATTGTTATCCATGGTAATGTCATTTTCTGCCTTATCATCTTCCTCAGATTCACTGGAGGATTTTTCTTCGTCTATTTTTGGTACTTGTGGAGGCTTTCTTTTTCTCGTTCTCACTACTGATTCCTCATCCGAACTGCTTTCTTTTGGCGTTTCTGAATGTTCCTTTTTCTTTTTCTTCTTCCTTGGCTTTCGAGTCTCCTTTGGTGGTTTAGGTTGTTCTTTTACGTTTGTTTCTTCCTGATCTTCTGATTTATCTTGACTTTTCCTTTGTTGTCTAGTAGTCATAGCATAACGTTCCGGTGGATCCTTGTTTTTAACCCTTTTCCTAGTTGATTACTCTTTGTCATCTTTTTCCTTTTCTTCTTCTGCATTTTCATCAGCCTTGTTTACTACTGATTCCTTATCAGCATCCAGATTGTATAAAGTTTCCTTCGGTATTTTCTTTGCTGTTGTTACTTCAATTATCTCCGCCAATTGTTCCTTCTTCAGGGACTCTCGCAATTGCTCTTCAGGATCCTCTTCTTCGTTGTATTCTTCATCTTCTTCAAATTCAAAGTCATCCTCTTCATTTTCCAAGAGCATAATTATTTCCTCATTTGTCAAGCTATCATTATTTTTATGTCGTACTGCGAATATTTCTTCGTCTGTATCGTTTCTAGTTTTGTCTGATTTCACCGGATTTCTAGATAATGCGTCTGCGTTTACATTGGTTTTTCCGGCTTTATATATTACATCATACTCATATTCTGCCAATTTCAGTCTCCATCGAAGTACTCGTGCATTTCCATTTTTGCAAGTTCTAAACCATACTAAGGGCTTGTGATCTGTCACGAGTGTAAACACCCTGCCATATAAATACGGCCTGAAGTGCAAAACACTGTAGACAATCGCCAACGCCTCTTTTTCGTATGTATCATATCGTGATTCCGCGTCATTTAACGTTCGTGAAGCGTATGCTACCGGTCTATCTGCCCCGATGGGTCCTTGTGAAAGGATACCCCCGATTGCGTAGCCGGACGCATCTGTAGTTACAACAAATGACTTTGAAAAATCCGGAAAAATCAAAACTGGTTCTGTACATAATTTTCCTTTTAATTCCTGAAAACTTTCCTCTTGATTTTCTCCCCATATGAAAGGAGCTTCACTTTTGAGAAGATTTGTCAGTGGTTTAGCCAACTTTGCATAACCCTCTATGAATCGACGATCATATCCTGTAAGCTCCAAAAATTGCCGAATACCCTTGACGTTAACTGGTCTTGGAAATTCCCGAACCGCTTCGATTTTTTTCGGATCCAATTTTAGTCCTTCTTCACTGATGACGTGACCTAAATAAGCCACTTCTCGTTTCAAAAATTCACACTTATCCGGTTGTAAACTCAAATTGGCGGTTCTCAAACGATCGATTAATTTCCTGCATTTCTCTTCGTGTTCTTCCAGAGTTTTTGCGTAAATCACAATGTCATCAAGATACACGAATAACTCCGATCCTTGTAATCCCATCAATACCATGTCCATTGCTCTCTGAAATGTGGGAGTAGCATTTTTCAATCCCATAGGTATTCTGACGTACTCGTAATGTCCATATGGTGTTGTGAAAGCTGTTTTATGACAATCATCCGGATGCATTTTTATCTGATAGAATCCTGAAGCCAGATCGAATACCGAAAAATACCGAGCACCACCTAACTGATCCAATATATCCACGATATTTGGCAAAGGATATGCATCTCCTATCGTTTTTTCGTTTAGTTGTCTAAAATCAAGAACTACTCTCCATTTCTTCTTTCCTTGTGAATCTAATTTCTTTGGCACTACCCAGACTGGTGTATTATACGGAGATTCTGACTGCCTGATTAATCCTGCATCTAAAAATTCAGCTATCTGTTTTCGTATTTCTTCCTTGTGAACCTCGGGAAATCTATATTGCTTCGAATTTACGAAATTCATCCGTATCCACCCCATATCTGATAATTTTATGGACAGCTTCTTTTTCTATCTCATTCAAATGCTCTAGTGGTAACAATTCCAAAACTTTAGAAAACCGTGTTTCGTCTTTTTCGTTTTCTTCTATGGCAAAAGATTTTCCTGTCATGAACTTGACTCCGATCAAACAATTGACAAACTGGTAAGAATTATTTTTCCATTTCTCTTCATTTTCCCACTTTGACATAAATCTTGGTTGTAATTCTTCTATTTCTTCTGATTCAATATTGTTATCTTTTTCTATGACCGACTTTTCTCGTTTTTCCTCTATTTCCTTGACAACTCGATTTTGTTCTATTGTTTGCGATTTTTCTCCCGTGTGCAACAGTATATCCCCAACGGACGATTGACAATTTACTCCTGTGTTTTCGTTTACTGTCACCATAAGATTATTCAACATCTTTCCTTTATTTTTATCTACTTTACTCTGAACCGATTTTTCGGACTTGTTTAACTCGATTTTCCATTCTTCTTCAGTGAAAATTTTATCTAAATCCGTTCTTTCAACCTTTACCTTTCTTTCTTTCTTTTCGAATACAGAACCATCTGTGTGTTTCACAGAATCGTTTTTACCCTGATTTTTCTCCAACTTTCCAGATACAGAACCATCTGTGTTTTTCACAGAATCGTTTTTACCCTGATTTTCCGACGTCTCTCCGAATTGCTCAAAAATTTCCGATTTTCCGAACTTCTCCAAATTCTCCGACCTTCCGAACTGCTCCGAATTTTCCGGCCTTCCGAACTGCTCCGAATTTTCCAATTTTCCGACTTTCTCCTGATTTTTCTCTTTTATTTCTTTTCTGAAGACTGGATCACCTGTAATACACACTGAATTAGTAATCACATTTTTCTCACGGTTTTCTTCGTTTCCTCCTTGTGGATCTGTTGTCAATTCCAGGACAGGGATCTCTATATGGACCCTTTCGTTGCGATGATTGGTTACGTTAATGTAAGCTTTTTCACCAATCCCTGTTCAATCTCTATTCCCTCGTCCACTTCGAGCTTTGGTAAATATCCCTCAAGAACATCATCGTTTCTCAAACGGACATAGAAAAGTTTTGTTGTTTTCGGTGGGAACATCATACTTTCTCTAGTATGGAACTCTATCTTTTTATCTCGAACTTGAAGTGTACTGTTTTCATAATCAATTTTTGCCAAATTATCTCGAAAATACTCAGTTGACAATAATCCTCCCTGTTTGGTCGGAAAACTGTTGGGTACCACATGATAAACCGTTTCTCTTCCCAAAGTACTAATCATTACATACCCCAGAGTATAAACAAATTCATCTGTAATTCCGCTCAATCTCAGAATTTTATCCCGATAAAGTTCAGTATTATTTAGCAAACATCTTTCTTTCAAAATATTTTTACTAGCGCCTGTGTCCAACATCATAATTACCGTTTCCGAGAGCTCATTACTTTGAAACAAGACGGTAGGAGCTATTACGTCTTTTTCTGGATTAATCAAATATATGTCGATTATTTCGGGCTCCGACCCAAATCGGTACAAGCCTTGAATGTAAGGGTTGGGTGCGCTTGGGTATTCACGATGGCCTGTGCCTGGGCACCCTGTGCTGGTCGGCCATCCGCGTTTCCCTGTTGCGCTGCCCTCCGATTGTTATTGCTGATACGGATTTGACATTCCGTTAAATAATGACCTGGATTTTTACAATAATTGCATATTATTTGATTTGCTTGATTTTGCTGTTGATTCACGTAATTTTGTTGTTGTGTCAATGCCTGTGAATAACTCATTAATCCTGCAACGTTCTGATTTCCTAAATTTCCCTGTTTTTGTTAGTTGCACGCTGGAGCTAAATGTCCCCATTCATTACACATTTGACATTGAATTTGAGATGTCTGACCTTGAGGAATTTTTGGCTGATTTTGCTGAGTCATTGGATTGACATTATTTACTTGGTTTTGTATAGGTTGTTGTATATTACGACAAGACTCGGTCAAATGACCTTTTCGACCACAATTTGTACATGGATTACTGTAACATTTGTCTGCTGTGTGTCCTCTTTTTCCACAAATCTGACAAATCATGATCGTATTTGTTTGCGCGACCGCTCCAGAAATTTTAAAACAATTATCTGCAGAATGACCTGGTTTTTTACAATATTGGCAAATTAATTGAGTCTGAGGCTCGATTTTTCCCGATATTTTGCATTTATCAGCTGTGTGACCCAATTTCTCACAAGCCTGACATTTGTTGGGTGGAGTTGCCCCTGGAGCACTCCAACAAGTTGTAGCAAGATGCCCCTTTTTACCGCAAATCTGACAATTATTCACCGCTGGTGTATTGGTGTTTACCACGGCTACCATTGATTCTTCCTTAGCTTCTTCGATGATTTTCACGCTTGCTTTCTTTGAAGTTTTTTCAGGTTCCTTTTCTGGTTTTTGCTTTGCTTCAGCATTGTCTCTCAATCTCTTTAAGTCTGCTAATTCCCGTTCAATCGTCTTTGCCTCATGAATTGCTTCTCTAAGAGTAGGTTCCTCGGTTTTCATCGTATCTCGTATTTTTGGTTTCAATCCTCTTATAAAACAGCTGCATGCCATTTCATCTATTGCATCGTTTTCTTCTTGACCTAAATATCCTTTCTTGTAATAATAAGCCTCGCTGATCTTTTCGGCTAATTCTCGAATACGATGCGCATACTGGTCTACTGTATCCCTATTCAGTTGTGCACTACTTCCTATTTCTCCTTGCAACTGATAAATATCTCTTGGAGGATCATAAGTTGTTTTCAAATACTCGATATATTCCTCAATGTTCTCAAACTTATTTTTCGAAACTTTTTTCCACACGTCTCCTACTAACTTTGACTTTGCCAATCTCAACAAGTGTAATTCGTTTTCAACTCCGACCATTTCGAGACCATCCTCCAGTCCGGCGATATACCGTTCCAACGAGTTTCGATTTCCATCGAACTCCGGTATCACCTGCAAAGCGTCTCTCAAATTCGCGATTCTACCTGCACTTATATTTAATATGGGTCGTGTTACATCCGGTGTCGTCCGACGAAAAGGTTTTTTGTTCGTGTTATCATGACCGCCTCCTCTCCTTCCGTCACCGCCACCGCCGTCACCGCCACCGCCGCCGCCGTCGCCGCCACGGTGGTCACCGCCACGCCCTTCGTTGCTACCTGCCTCGTCAATTTGATCGTAATTGATATTTTCGAGATTTCTATCATTATTACCTGTATCTATTATTTCGTTTATTTTACTCCTTCTCTTTCGCTGAACAGATGGCATCACTGGTGCCATTTTTTCAGAGAGATTTCGTACAACTTTTTCCGGTATTTGTTTCCTACGTAACACTTTAAGTTTTTGACTCGTATCCCTCCTTGATTGCAATCTATTAACAGTATACCCCGTTTTTCTGGGACATGTTGTTTTTTCTGTCAATGATGCTAACCTAGTGAAACTATTAAACGACGTTGAAAAATTTATCTCCGATTTCGATTTGTTTCCGATTTTTATTGGCTTGATTGAACTTTCCTTTTTATCCCCAATCAACCCAAAAGCTCTGGCTGCTTTTACAAAGATATTTTCACTATCAATTGGTGCAATCTCTCTTCTAGGTGAATCAGATTTTGAACAGGATTTTACCAAAGGTCTTCTTCTCGGTGTTGTATCTATTTCTGAGGATCTCGATCTTAGCTGTGTATCTGAAATACTGCTCAATCTCAACCAAGGTATGGTTAAACCAGTTGCTGATGTAAACGAACTCTCAGAATCCTCGAATTGTTTAATTACGGTTTTCTCTGCGACTTTTGGTTCTACAACTTCTATTTCGCTATCGTTAGGATTTTCACAGTTCGAATTAGTTGCAGCCGGATTTTCGAGATTTGGATTGATTGTGTCTGGATGTTCGTGTAAATACTCATCAATTGTTTTCGCAAGAAGTTCTATCTCATGTCCAAGAGCTTTAGTTAAGTCCGATTGGACTTTATTTCCCGAATTTTCTGATGTTTTCTCTATACTTGCTACTGACTCTTTGAGATATGGAGTTGACGTTACTAATCTGCTTGGTTCATCGAATTCTTGAATATCTGTCACTTGTGTCGATTGATCTTTCGGATTTATTAATTTTCCCGATTTCCTTGTACCCGGTTTTTTCCTGTCTTCTGGATAGGCATGCAAGATTTGATCCGAAACAGTACATTTTGAACGAGTTGAAGTCATTTATGATTTTATTTTGACTTTACTACTCATTTCACAAAAAAAAATTATTTTATTTATTTATCTATTTATTAATAAATTTTATATACACTCTTTTTGGATCCCGGACGAGCCCCCAAATTTTTATTACGTCCCGATCAGCAATTTTCACTCCATCTCGGTCAAGGAGAATTTACACCCTCCCTTTACACGTTATTCGGAGATGACGCTTTATCGAGGTTTTGGCCCTGTTTTGAACCTAACCTTTCGGAAAATAATTCGGGATAGGGCCTAGAGTGTATATATTGGTTATTGGGCAAATTTTATTCGCGGTTAAAAATTGAAAGTTACTAGATTTTAAGTGATGATTTTAAACTGGACAAGAAAATTCTGGACGCTAGCTCTTTCTATCGCCTGGAATACGATACGCGGCTATCTCTCTCTCTCTCTCGCGCGTCACTCTCGACGCACGGCTCGCGACGACTCACCAACACATTCACTCACTGTTTTCTCCCGACCTATCTTAATACTTTTAACGCACCATGATGAAGCTGGAATAAAATTGACCCGAACGAATATCTATTGACCACGAAAATATTTTCACCCTCCAGGTTAACTATTAAATGCTGACAACTGATTATTAACAAATGATTATTGACGAATGAATATTCAGAAGAAATGAAATGTTCAAGATGAAGATGATAACCTCCACGACTTAAGATATGATTTAAATGGGTTTACCTCAGAATGAATGATCAAATGAATCGAATGACGAATGGATTTTCGAATCGAATTGGAACGTCCTTCCCAAATTCCAGATGAATATTCGAATCAGAATCGAATGATGATGATCGATTTTCCAAATATCGTGCTTCCCAAAAATGCCGAATATTCGAATCAGAATCGAATGCTGATAATCGATTTCCGGAGACGAATGTCCTTCTCAGATTTTTACGATGTGGATTGATGATTTTGATGATTAAATGGTTTTCAGGAAGAATATACTTGATTTCGATGGAATGATTCAGAAAGATATGAATTATTTATTCAAGTTGGTTAAAACGAATACTGGCTCGAAAATTTTACAAGTTGTTTTACAAAATTTTTCTTGTCAATGGCTCTAAGTACAGTATAAGATTGAGGTCTTTGCCCTGGTCGCGAAGAAGTACTGGAAGTAGTACTGGAAGTACTCGAAGTGCCGAATGGGCCGCGAGCGCACGAATAAGTAACCTCGGTGCCGGACACCCTCGCGTCACCGCTGTCACACCTGCGCCTCGACTCCCCACTCTCATCACCTGATTCCTTTCTTTGATTGACTAATTAAATATTTCCAATTTCGTAGTCTTACAATAATTTTGACGTTCTAATTTGTTAATACTTAAATTTTATCACGAATTTTATGAACATACAAATTTGGATGAAAGCTGTACGAGCTTTCGTTGCGGAGTTAACAATAGTGGACATAAATTTTTATCTTAATATTTATTTGATTATTTCCCTGAATAGTTTTTATTTCTCTTCCTGATTTTCCATAATTTTCTGTATTTCTCCCATTATTTATATCCTTATCATGACGATCCGACTTAATGTTTATTCTGCATGCTTGAATTTATTTTATTTTTCCGTAGTTATTGTTAACGATTTTCAAAATACAATGCCAATCCCGTGTATCCGTCCCTTAAAATTCATTTTCCATCCATTTCTTTAATTATTATTTCGACTATGATCCTCCTGGACTATAACGATGATCTATTATTCATCGATATTCACTGTCCAGGAGGTGCTGTACTCCTTACGTCTGACGGCCGCTCTCGACATCATGCCCATCGTGACACGCGCCGTACAAGCAGACCCTATGTTCGACAAGTGTGAGGCGCGCTCTGCCGATATCCTTATCTGCATTTTTGCGCCTCAGGTTACCGACTCTCCTACGGCTGACTTGCCTTGTACAGTCGCTTCTGTACATCTATCTATGTTTCCTAAAGGCGAATTATTTTTTCCAATGGATAATTTTTCCATTTGGTTTATTATTTATTTATCGAAACTGCGAGTTCGATAAACTAAATGATGACAATTTGTTAATGTTTGTTTTCAATGATTTTTAAATTAAATTGTCATTGAAATTTCTGGAAAAATTCGCAGGACGTAACAAGAGAATAAAATTGTCAATAACCAACCAATGTGGAAATTCCTATTTACAGAGTTCTTAAAACTTTGCTTTGTTCTAAGAATTGCGTGGGGCAGATAACTTAGTGGAAATGACTGCAAAAAATAACGAATATATTCAATTATACGTTTTGTACGTCTCCAATTTTGCGAAGTTCTATAAAAGTGCAGATAGTAATTAATTAATGAAAAATCAATTATGTTTATTTTGTCCCAATAATTACCGAATTTATATAATTTGGAGTCATGTATCACGCGTTGTTTTAAATGTGGCATTTATTAAGAATGTCGTTAACTTTTCTAGAATTAACTAAAATTTTCCCATATTTTAAGTAAAATTAAATTAAAGCGAGATAATCTGGACAGTTAGAAAGAGGTAGTGAACAGTTAGAACCATAAGGTTCTATGCAACATACAAGTATGCAATATTTTAGATTCGTAAAGTGTACATATTTTTGACAATCGCATATTCTCCTTCCAGCATTTTACCTTCGATCAATCAGCTTCAAATCGCGTTGGACTTTTTCCGCACTCTTAGCATTGTATTTGTGCTGATTAAACTAAACGATACCGACAACTGTTAGTTCTCTAAAACAGGCACTAAAAATGGTGTTGTGGTTTTCAGAATTGTTAAATCTTGAATTGAATAAGACGACAATATTTTCATAGCGGGAATGTATTTCAAATTAGCCCAAGTACCAGCCTAATGCACGTTAAAACCAGTGCTACCGATATCGCCACCTATATATGATACTAATATTTGGGATCTCGGTCGGCTGTGCAAAAAAACTGTTGTAGCTCTACGCGCATCCATTATATATTTATCACGTGACAAGGAATGGTTTCATTGGATGCGTTGGTTACCTCCAGAACCAATGGAATGTCGGTTTATTCTATGTACTTTAAGGCCAGATATGTATACATATATATATATTTGAACGCTATGACTTTGGCGCACAAGCAACACGATCGCGAGGTCTTTGTTCCATCTGAGTGAAATTTTGGAAGAATGAGCAAACGCAGACAGTCACAAACTGATCGAATATTGTGCATGAAGGAGCTGATCGATCGATGTGGGTGATATAATATAATCATTATAAACATCACATGTGACAAGAGAAGAAACTTCCAATTTCTTAAGGTAGGCAGTGTCAATAAAGAACGCGATTGCAAGGTGACATTCAGATAATAGAAAAATAATGTCGTTCAGATTCCACGATTGGTCTTCGATTATGGCGGAAGGGAAACTGCTCATTGGCAAACAATTCTCGTCATTTCAACACGTCGAAAAATGGATCGACCAACAAGCACGAGCTGGTTACAAGTGTTCCGTCGCATCGAGCTCCTCGATTCACGCAACAAAAGTAAAGGGGCCATTTGCAGATGGATTGAAATACTACGAAATTTATTATCGCTGCTCTCGTGCAGGAAAATTCAAAACCAAAGGAGCAGGGATTCGTGATTACAAGTATGTATATGATTTTCATATTCTTTTTGAGCAAAACAAAAATCTTATAGAAAATAGTTATTTCTTAATAATTTCATTTGTTGAGCTCATCGAAGATGGAGATTTTTCTTCATTATCATTACGTACTAAACGTATGCGAAAATAGAAGTTTTAAAAATGTCTGATTGCAGTGGATAGTCTTAAGAAATAACGATCTAAGCCTTTTTATATCAATTATTTCGATCGCAGATAGCGAAGTAAAATTGTCAATGTGCCAAAAGAATTTTATGTACAAATGCAATACTTACGTCACAAACTTTGAGAATTCTATAATTTGTTGACAGCGTGTGATAATCAAACAGAAGTATCTCAATCTAGTCTTTCTATCGAAGAATTATTACACTACATTGCTTATCGATTACATCAACCGCCTGGCAAATAAATTTTCTTCTATGTAACAGATCAGTCAATTGACACATGATTGTTATTCGACAAGAACTTACTTGGTGAACACCAAAAAAGAGAAAAACGTTTTCAAAGGAAGAATGATTTTATTTAACAGTTCATCGAAGAAGCCATGTTAAAATTGTATCCTTGTCGCAGCTTCTGCTACAAGGAAAATTTAGTTCAGCATTGAAATTTAGAAGCTGCGACAAGGAAAAAATTAAAACATAGCTTCTTCGATGAACTGCGAAATAAAATCATTCTTCCTTCGAATACTTTTTTCTCTTTTCTTGGTGTTCATCAAGTAGGTTCTTGTTGGATAACTACTGAAAAATTGAAATATTCCTCTTTCGATTAACTGTGCCGCGAAACAACAATGATTCTGTTTTGCAGTTCATCGAGAAAGATATGTTCCAATTTTTTTCTAGTCGCAGCTTTTAAATTGCAATGTCCAATTACATTAACTGCGTAAGGTTTAATTTTCTTTGCAAGAAAATTTTTTCTGCAACGAGTACAAAAATTTATCAATCTAAGCTTCTGCAGAAAACATATACTCATTTATATTGTTAATTCTTACTGAGTTTATCCCAAAACTTCGTCAGTACAGTTTGTAATGGAATTTCCCGTTCTCGAACTATGAAGAATCTCGTCACAATCAGAATGAGACTTTGCACATTAAATCTGGTTCCACAGACTAATCGGAAAGTTATAACAACTGAAAAATATAAAAATCCGTTTTTCGATTAAATGAGCTACAGAATGATTGTGTAAATAATAACATAGTTTGGGTTCTTTCATGATCGTTGAGTAGAATTGTGACAAACTGTTATACGCATCATAATGTGTAATTGAACTCCACAGTAACTTGAACGATTTCTAGATGATTTGGCCCACTTTTGAGATCCCACCTCATTGAACGTGAAATATTTCCATTATAAATACTCTCTTACACTAATACTGTCACATCAGAGACTATATCGTTCTATTTGTTAATAAGATTCACATTTACAACAAATGTGAAATGAAAATTATAGATCCCGGAAGACTGGATGTCCTGCTTTAATCACTCTCCGTGCCAAACATAAAAAATCGCTGGAAATTACTGATTGTGATATGAATCATAACCATGATAAGGTAATTGCTTACATCTTATGCTTTATGTAATCACGACTTAATTGCGTTACTGTCAAATTTAGAAAGGACCATTCAAACGAAAGTATTTGGAAGTCAAGCAAACCCTATTGTGGCGAAAAATTGAAATATTTATATCATCGATAACGAATTGATTGTGGAAATTGAAAATTTTTATGAATGATCGATTTATTATTGCAGGGCTCTGACTACGATGCACCGAGCTTCGACGAGACGACTCCACCATCAGAGGTATAAAAACCATTTTTTTTTGCTTATGATCTTAATCTGCATGATAGTGACCATACCCGAAAATCGTTTACTATTGCAATATCGCGATTCCCCACTTTTCTCATAACAAACAGGTACCTCGCCGCAACTCTTTGTCGAGAATAAGGATCACCCACTACTATTCAAACACGAACATACACGATAGTAAATTTGATAACATACACTATGTTCGACTTTTCCTCCCCCTTTCCGCTACTGTGGTTGCAGCTCCAAAATGCGGCGGCTCCACTAAGCTAAGTTATACACGCACTGTAATGCATCTTTCTGTTACTTTATTCTCGGCAAAGGATCAATGCAACCATTAATGTTCAATTTTTCAAGAATACCAAAAGAGATTTGAGGCCAGCTCCGACTACGTCCCTAAAGTATTACATAATATAATAAGTATATTTTATTCCGAAATTCCCGTAGGTTTCTGATGATGATTCGGTGAGTTCGGTCGAGTCCCCTTCGTTGTCGCAGATACTGAAAATTCTTTTTATTCCCCCTAATATGATTTTGAATAAGAACGGAAAAAGTAAATATTGAATAGATCTTCCTGAAAGATTCTTCAATAATAACAAAAGAGATTTTATGCGAGCCCCAATTACTCCTATAACGTATAACAATATAATTAATATATTTTATTTCGAAATTACCATAGGATTTTGATGATGATCCCGATGACGATTTAGTGAGTTTGGACAGGTCCATGCCATCGCCGCAGGTACTGAATACTTTCTTAACATGATGTGAAATAATAACGGAAAAACGAAATATTGTTGGTACAATCTTCGATTTATCATTATAAGACTGCAATGTTGAATTGACTACGCAAGATTCACAATAAAAGACAATAGAATACATTATTGCAATCGATTTGTAATAATATATCATTTTTCTTAATCGAAGTTTCAGAAAGAATATGATAGTTTTAGATAAACTAATAGTATTATGCTCAATATTAAAATCCCAGAAAGACACAAATATTGTTACAGATTGCTTGCACAGTTGAACCAAGCCGTGGTCAAATTAGAAACATTCATTGAAAAAAATTGATTTTCACCATATAAATTAGATCCCAGATCTCAATCCACGTCAATAAGTCTCGGTCTCAAATGCCCGTTCTTCTTTGAATTCTGTCTTGTTTCACAATCACTTTCATTATAAATCGAGTACTAATAATATGATAACTCGTTGATAGAAAACGCTGGATGGCAATCTCTAATTGTCGATAGTAGTAATCTAAATAATGAATTACACCTATGTATTTTCTGAGATCAATTACTGTGATAGAAACGTTTAAATTCCCTATGAATTAATTTGGTTCATTTTATGACAGGAAACTGAGGAGTTGATCAGTACCTGTAACGGGAACTCCGTAATCGAGAAATCTCCAACAGACGTTCGAAATACGGAGGTAGCTACTGCCGAAGTAAAGGTAATAATCATGACGTCATTCCTAAAATGTGAAAACTTTTATACCAACTGTTGCAGGCCCGAGCGGATGTATGGTCTGCTTAACATTACAATTACATAGAAAAATTGTAAGAGTCAATATTTACTAGCTATTTTCTTTTAACTTTGATTGTTTAAGTTATCCAAGGATCATCACCTGACGATTGCTGATAACGATAGTGCGGAACTACAGGAAACAAAAAACGACGATATGGAGGTAAACACGAATTGGTCCGCGAATTACATTTACACTATTTACCTTAACAATTTATTCACGCGCTGATTCCAATTCAATATGATTGTATGACTTTTTAAATATGTTTGAATTTGCGGTAGTTTCAGCTTTTTATCTCTTCACAGGGTTCTCAGCCAGAGAACACTAAACGTTACAGTGATACTGATCCGATATTCGAAGCAGTACCAGAAACTATTGAACGGATAGATATGGACTTACCGCAAGGGAACAAGGTGATACAAATATAAACTATCTAAATTCAAGTAGTTGACTAAAGAAAAAAAAACTTTCTCACAACCGCCAACCGTCGAAAGTGCATAATTAACATCATTTAAACATTTAAATAGCAATTAGGTATTTTGAACGGTTCTGTATATAAGATGTGACCTGTTTCGATTCACATGGTATTACTGGGTCGCTGCAACAATTGTCACCGAACCATTTTTTAAGGCACTATATCGTTCAATTCGAAAAAAGTATCTCGATATGATGGAGCTTCTAAAGTTTAATTTGCATTTGGAAACTATGCTTTCTAACAGTCAATGTTGAAAGGACTATCATTTAAATTCTCATGTAACGCGAGATAATATCACACATACACCTCTAAATCTATATTTTCGTCGGTTATCATAGAGTTCGTCAACTCTCGAAAATGATCAGAGTACCGTGGATAAAGAGGAGTCTCTGATGCCCCAGGAACCCGAGTAAAGAGGTCTGCCACTGAAAAACAAGGGAGCTGCTCTACCCCTTTCGAAAGTTTGTCGCAAAGTTCGTAAATTTGACGCTAAAAGTAAGGAGGAAAAAGTCAAAACGATTCTCAAGTGCCGGTTTGGAGGTGCCATTTTGAACAAGGTGCTGAATGAAGAATATACGATTGGCACGAAGGATTTACAACTTACGAAACAGAAAGACTCGATTATCTACGAATCAGTGGACATAAATCTATGTAAACCTTACATGGATGCCCAGACTTTTAAGGCCTTGAACCGTGTTGTGGAAAATAAGAGAAAGAAAGATGATTGGAAATGCCCGCAGTGCAACCGCAAAGAATTGAAACCTTGCTCTCGCATCATTCTTTGCGACTCATGCGTGAGATGGTATCATCTGGCATGTACCACCTTGCGGAAAAATCCACCGAAAAAGTCTTCATGGTGTAATGTCCAGGCTACGTGACTCACACTACGCCTAGAATAATTCTTTTGATACCTAACATTTACGGTTCTTCAGATTATAATAACAAACGCTTTATCCTCAAGGCAATATTTATCCGCGGCTATACATTCAATTTTATACCCA